>CM035788.1:20319573-20569573 GCA_020466265.1 Siphamia tubifer | reverse complement strand
GTGTGGCCTCTGAGCACAGTGAGAAAATGTTAACAGCACCGTAACTGTTCTTGTATGACGCCGTGGGAAGTGACTGCGAATGCATCTAGATTTAATTTCATGTAAAAGCTTGGAAATAAACAACATTTATATTAATTTTATTCTAGTGCTGTGATTAATAGTAACAGCTGCTCCTGGCCTCTTTCTGAATATGCTGTAATCTTTCAAAAATGGACAACTTTTGTAAGATGCTGGTCGCTATGATATTCTGATATACTCAGCTCTGGAACACTTTGCACTCATTTACCTTTAAAAAATTGCAGATACCCTTTAGTCATACCGCCACAGCACGTAAGACATCTGAAATATTTTGACAAAGTGAGAAAGTTTGTTACTTTCTGCGTACATCATGGTACACAATGAATGTCCTATGTTTACAGATGTAACATTCTTTTCTTAATATTCTGCTAAAGACCACATTTTTTGGTGCTACAGAAACAATATCATTCTCAGCCCTTGAATGACCTGGGTTGATTTATCCTGAGTAGCATTTAATCTGCTGTGCTTCACTACATTACTCTGCTGTGGTCTGCTGTGGCTGTGAATGCTGACTCCTCACCTCTCTACGTTTGAAGGTTTTCACTGTCACACAACCCTTGAATCCATGCAACACTGTGTAGCCTGGAGGACAGTTTGTTTCATGGGATGCAAATGTGTAATCACTGCAATAATGCATCTTGAACGAAAGTGTTGGATTTCATTTGTAACAATTTTATGCTTCTTTTAAAAGTGGTTGGTATATGTTTCTGACTTTTCTGTCTGGTCACCTCATGCATAGTGACTGAGCTTTTTCTGAACGGAGTTGGGCATCAATGGCTCTCTATCCTGTGATACAAAGAGCTAGCATCCTGCTGTACTTGCTATGCAAGAGGTGTGATGTTCCTCAGCTCCTGATTCACAGAGCGGAGCGTATATTGGAAGAGATTTAAAATCCATTACAGTTTAGTGCTCTCTGGGAAAACAGTTGAAGATGGCACAGCTTAAGCCAAAGTTTGGATAGGCCATCATCAGAAAAAAAAATTAAATTATAATGTCCTGATAATTGTACAACCCCTACTGATCATCTGTGTGCTTCTTTATAATGTAATTCTATTCTATTCTTTCTCTGTTTTTTTAGGTGTGGTATGAGCCGGGTGTCTGCAGCAGGGAAACAACCTTTCACTCTTGGGGTCATTTAGTGTGGACGTCAACTTTATACAACAAGACTTCGACATGAGCAACCCCCAGTAAGTAAGAATTTAGTCTGAGACCAGTATAAGAGTGTATGAAATATTAAATCACTATAAACACAGTCATTTAAAGAGCAACTCGCCATGGTAGGATGTGATTAGCAGAACTTGATGAGCATTTTATTTCACACCCCTCTAGTGAATGACTTTGAACAGGGATCATTGGAACAGTAACTTGGCCCCATTCAGCATGTCTGAGAGAGAGCAGCCGGCCATCTCCAGCCTCCACTGGCATCTCTTAGCATTCAGGAGGGATGTTCACTTGTCATCTTCTCTTATTAATAATTACTCTGTGTGTGGTCCCCCAGACAGGCCCTGCATTCTGATGACAGCCAGGGTTGGGGCTAAGAGAAGGGAAAGGGAGGGAGCACGAGAATGGAGTGGAGCGAAGTGGAGTGGAGTGAGGGGTGAATGCAAAATGGGTTCAGTCAGCTGCGTCTTCTGGTTAAAGGCACAGGATGTGGTTTCCCACAGTGATCTCTGTCCAGACAACGGACCAGTGGGCTCAAGTAGATGATTGGTAAATTTGATGGTTGATTACAAGTCCATTTGAAGGGCAACATGGGGGGCAAAAAAATATTGTGTATACACAGTGTGTTGACTGGCTAGTAGCACAAAAGCTAGATTTAATGCTGCTGAACGCCGGTGACTCTGTGAAGTGACAGATGGGGAACTCTCATGCGGGGAAAGGTCTTTGGAGTTATTTTCACCCTTGCTCTCTTAGACTTGACGCTGCTGTAAATCTTCCTCTCTCCATCATTCTTTAGCATGAGTGCTCTGCAAGATGAGGAGACAGGATGGAGGGATGATCAAGTACACCAAATTCAAAGGGATATTTCTCTAAAATAAAATGAATGAAAAAATCATTCTATTTCTAAATAAAATTTACAATCAAGGCAAAGAGGAGACTGAACATTGGACATTAAATGTAAAAAAAAAAAAAAAAAAAAGGCTATTTAGCTGTTCACATAGAGTAAGGACTTAGCTTTGAGACAGGTCAGTTAACATTTAATCTCAGTGTCAAATGATACAGGTCCATGCTGCTCTTGATAAAAACTCGACATAATGAAGCATTTCTCCAATCATGAGAAAAAAAGAGTAGTAATTACCAAGTCAGTGCATTCACAAATGTTCTTTACGATTTTTAGTTTACAATGTTTGTTTTTTGTTTTGTTTTATATTGTGAATGCTTCATATTTTAATCCATTTGCCACTCTGTGAATTGCACTCAGTCTATAACTTACATTGTTTATAGTGTTGCTGGGTGTCAGTGCCCAACTTAGTAATGGTTTGTATAGAATGCTCTCGCTCTCTCTCTGGCACTTGGTGAAAGGAGTATAAAATGTTGGATTCTAAGCTCAAGCATTCCCTCTATTAAGAGTAAAAACATGGCTCCAAAGACCAACACAACACCCTTGCTCTTCATCGATGTAGCATAATTGTCAACTCCTGTAATTTCCCCTCAGACTTGCTTGGAAACCGCAAGCATCACCCCAAAGATCAGATTGTACAAATGTACCACTGTGTCAGAAGCTCATGTCAGGAGTGCTGCTGGGAAATCTGGACAGTGATATAAGTGATTTGGCACATCGGTCCCGCGTTCCTGATGATATCAGGGTGGTGAATTGCTGTGCACCGAGGAATGGCCAAGCACTGTATACAAACTTATTGGGTAAGGCAGAGCGCCTGGCTTGTGGACAGCTGGCTAGAAACACAGTGGCACTGAGCACTCGGAAAGACAATGATACCGATGCCCTCTGCAAACAGTTCATGCTGAGGCAGCACTTTAAAATCCACTGAAGTGACAAAACCACATTTTTTATTGCACAGTATAGGTGATTTAAAAGATGGGAGGACAGGAATCAATCTCAACCCTTGTTGTCATGACAGAATAGCCCTACTTTTCATTGTTTGATCAATGCTGTTGTCTTGTAATTAAACTGCATGGGTGAATTATGATCTGCTGTGTTTTACGAGTACATTAATCATCCATTTTACTTAAGTATGTATATATAAAAAGAAGTTGCTCACACTAACATGAAGCACCAGGGTGAAAAGAGTTAAGCACTGTTTTGTACAACATGCCAGATAGAGTTTACAGTCGATGCATGAAACTGAGGCTGAAGCTGTTCAGGGAAGGCTATATCTTAAACAATACTATGGCCTGTCAACACAATGCAGTAAAAATACAGGGCAAGGTATTATTCTAAACTTATGTCAGACTGAACTTTGTCTAATAAAACATAGTATAAATCAAATAAACGTATGTAATGCAAAGAATGAACTCTAATCTTGAATATATATACTGGTATACTAACTAGTTTCATTACAGTTTTATATACTTTCCATGTAGATTTGTAGCCCTGGAGGTTACACATTCTCTCTTGATGTATCTTATGTCACAAGTTGGACCTCCTTTATGAGCATGGGTGTTAGAATTCAGAGTAAAAAGATATAAATTAGTTTTACTTTCTGTTGAGTTCAGCAGTATTGGACTTCAGTGGTATTTGAGTACCTTTCTCAAAGACAGCTGCAGGAAGCTCAGGCTTGAATAGATTACAGGTAAGATTCATTTAAACTTCAGATCTATGAAATCACAGAGTTCTGCCAAGACGATATACCTATTGAAAATGTCTGAGTGAAAACAAGCATTTTTGTCTGCCTGTCCAAGAAACGCGTTACTGAGGAAGAGTGTCTCTGTAAGGAGGATGTTATTCTGTTATACCTTGTTGAAATTGGTGGAGACGAAAGAAAAGAGTCAGTGTTGAGAGTACTAATAATAAAAACATCTAAACTCACCACATATTCTTAGTTCTTAAAAAAAACATGCCTGTCATGTTGTGAAAAACAGCACCAAGTCTGAACTAGAATGGAAAAGGTCTGAGCAGTCTCTTATATTTTTTTTATATATATATTGATCACTGCATGGTGATTTATAGGAATGTGGAAAAAATGCTGGGGGAATAACTATGGATTGCTCTGCAGTGCCAGTCCCTGGCTGTAATTACACATGAAAAACAAATTTTCATTTTTATATATAATGTTATATGAAGGTTAAACAAATATACAATTATACAAATTATTCCATGTTTGAACCATTTATTGATCTCGTAGTAGCACCAAATATTAGGTATGGATAAAAACATATCCAAAAAAAGACGTACAAACATAACTCTGTTTTTGCAATAAACCATCAGGAGTTCATAAATCTAAAGATTCTATACTTACGGTAAAAGCAGTCTAGCATAACATGTTAGACTAGCAGAAACATTAGAAAGTCCTTTCAGGCCTTATGGTAAAGCTTAGATCTTACTCAGTATGGGTCTTAGATTCTCCCTCCAGTCATGCATGCTCTATGTTAACCTTTTTGCTTCCTCTGCTAATATTACATGCCTCTGAAAGGATCCCAGCCTTCAGCACGCCACTGGCTTACCTTGTCTGCATCTGTTGAAGGGAGTGTTCAGATGTGAAGCCTCCACTTCTTCCACAGCATGGCAGCCAGCCACTTCACTGGGCTCTACATATAATGGCTCCTAGCCTGTTCTGTGATTGTCTGGAAATGTGATTTTGATGCACTAAACAGTTTGTGTCTGTCATGACTGATTAGCATCCTTGTTGCAGTTGGTCAAAGGTGCCAAGTCTATAGAGAGCACAGTGATGCACAGGCATGCGTCGTAGCAAGCTTGTTAATATGTATAGACTTTGACCCTTGAGCTAAACAACACATCTAGCAGTACATATGCAAAACAATATATTCAGATGCTCAGTGCAAGGCATGTTATGTAGCAAGAAGTCAGAGGAGTTTGAGTTGCATCGCCATGTATTGCCATGTTAAGGCAATAGTGTTCAAGTGATTCTTGGTTTCTTGTGAAAAGAGCAAAATAACCTTTAAAGTGCGTCCATTAAATAACTATTACTCACAAAGGAAGTCCAGAAAAAGACAGACCTATTTTCCTTTCTAGTCCTGCCTACATTAACATTTAACAGGAAGGTGGGTCTGCTCAGTGATCTTCCACTAACTCTTTCCACTCACTCTGTTTCACCTCAAGCGCAGAGGTTGTAGAATCCACCAACCCAATACCTTTTATTCCCTCTGTCTTGTAAGCGTTGCCGTCTTTCACCATTAAGCACTGGAGGCATTGATATCTCCACACTGGATGCACTGGGACAACTGCCAAGTCGTGTGAAACTCCTTTTCCAGGGTGACTTTCCATTGTCCTCTACTGGCTGAGCTCGTAAAATATCAGCCCTCCCAACACATTTAAGTTTTAAGACCTTATTGGCAGATGAAATGACACTTTGTCTGGTTCTGCCAAATATGGCTAGCCTCACAGCAAAATCACAGAGAATAAATCAAAATGTAAAAAAACCCAAAACATATTAAACAACCTTTTTGTGTCCTCTAATTGCAGTTATTTCCTCAAAAATAGATTGCAGTCTTTCAGGGCCTTTTATCAAGTGGCTAATATTAAGCTGCTATCACATTGACCTCAGTTATGGTACTGTTAATTGATAAGGAATTTCTGAGGCCATACCACTGATGGGATGATAACATAAGTCAGGATTTTTCCCTGTGTTCTCAAAGTTTAATGACATCAGACATGTTAAATCTCCTAAGTATGGTCATTTCAGATCAAGCCCACAGTGACCAGTCTGATTCTATGCCTTAAATAATCTTTGGTTGTGATGTATGTGTGTGTGACACAGGGCCCCTCCTCAGGCTGGAACGTCAGAGTTGGAGGTGATATCCCAGCAGGTTGAAGAGGAAAACCACTGTGTGGCCCCTGTCCAGCTGGTCAGCTTTGCATACAGAGACTTGCCTTTGGCTGCCCTGGATATATCCCTCGCTGGATCCCAGCTAATTTCAAATCCAGATGAAGAGGACAACAGAGATGGGTACGTCCCATGAATGCAACACCTCACTACATTTTCTGTTTTAGTTTGACAGTTACAGGGTGATTTACAGGGTCATTTTGGACACAGTGTATGAAGATGCTTCTGTAACGTTTCGGCACAACTAGAAAATGGTTTGAGACAATAGCATATGTTTCAAACCATTACAGTATGTATGGTTGGGCAGAAAAAGAGGCACTACATTCAAAAGGTTTCTGATTTAGATACAAGGAGACAGAATCACCCCTTGTTGCATGAATGTGTTACATTCATAATTAAGACAGAATTGTAATTATTACAATCTATAATCTGCCCTAGCAGAGAGAAGTGCTTCCATCACTCCCTCCATTGCTTGTTATTGCACATGATAATTACACCTGGCGTATTGAATCACCCTTCATTTTATATTCGAGTGTGAGTATCAAGCATATTTGGTCATGAATTTATTAGTGTCACCATGGTAAATGGACAATGTCTCCACTGATGTGTTCATTTCAGCTCAATGACACAGCAATTTCTGTCTAGCAGACAGCCTTCTGTTCATAATGTCGATTTCTGGCAGAAAACAAAGCGTGCTGTTAGCACCATAGCTTTCCTTAAATGTCAGAGCCCTGTGGCGGTGCTGTTTCAGTCTATGACGCCTTCTTGTCCTGTCCTGGGTTCATGTTGTTTTTTTCTATCACCATATCACCATGCTGCAGGCCCAACACTCTCAGGACAGGACACACCCCTCCCACAGCACCCCTGTAGCAAGTGTCCATGGCTCTCTACTAAGGAAGCGTGACTCACAACCCTTTGGCATGCTGCAATGCTGGCATCCATGCAGAGAAAGTCGACAAACAGCATAAGCTTAATTAGAGCATCCGGCATTTCGCCATCCAAGCCCTGTTGTGTCAGCTGACCATGTCCAGCTGGACTTTGCCTGGTCTGGCCCATTTGAGGCCAATGGCTCTGTGGGACAGAGGGCAGGGACAGATGGGTCCTGTCCTACACACCCACTCCCTCACTGTACATGGATCTTTCTCATTCTCTCTTGCTCCCAAAAAGAACAACAAATACACTCATACACTATCAGCGCCACAACAGAGAGTAGGATGTGATGTCCTCACAAAATTATAGTCACAGTGGGCACCATATGACACCCTAGTCCCCTGAGACTTGGCATTGTGCTCTCAAGAAGTCAAGTGGCAGCACAATTTGTCAAGACGTCATCAAGGCAGAGAAAGTGGTTAATCATTTTTGTTTTCATTATGAAGGGATTTGAATTCAGAGAGAGATACTTCCAAGCTCAGAGGTATTCCACAGAACAGTAAAAAAAGGAGATTGAAATTTGAGATTCTTCCTCTTACAAGCATTCCAAGACATACCAGTCATTACAGTTTTGTTCACACATTTATCCTTTGGATGATCTCTGGGAAGAAGTACACAAAGCCAGCTTGTCATAGGTGATAGCAGTTCATTTTTTGAGATATGACTTACATTCCTAACATGTTTCCTCTCAGCTCAGTCCTTTCCTAGTTGTGACTATACCTTGTTGTTCCAGAGAAGACATACTTTGCTTTATAACTGCCATTTGGTTTGGAAATTTTATCTTGAACTATAGTCAGTGTCTTGATTTTGGTCTTGAAAACATTTTAAAAATGAGGTCATAGGAATAGCCTCGTACCAATAGTGAGAAGCAGGATAAATAAAGGCTCCATTATAATCATTTCTAATTTGAGCTCAAATGTATGATTAGCACGCCTTTGTTTTATTTTTGTTGCATGGTGTGCAAAAGAAAGAGCAGAAAAATACACAACAGAGATGCACATTGATGTTGTTTTGCAGCTTCTTGTGGCTCTTTAGCAGAAAACGTGGGTGATTATGTAGGAGGTGGATGTTCTTGTGGACTACAAGGGGGCACAGGCAGTACTTGCAGATTGTGTACAGTGGTAAGCTGGTTGGAATTATTAATAGATGTTGGCTGCACTATTGCATGCCAGAACTTGCTGTAAAGTCCAAGATAAACATTGTGTGATTTCATATCCCCATTTGGTCACTGTACTATTTGTAATATTTCCAAAATTCAATATTTTCAGTATTCAACACTTTTTTACCAGAATGTCAAATTAAATGAAAATTCTGCTATGCTTTGATGTACAATTATGTAACCATTTGCACATTGTAATATATGTGCCAGTTTCATCATTTACATTTAGAAAGAGGATTAGGCATCAGCACTAGTATGAATAACAATCATATGTATAATACAGCAATTAATGACAGTTAATAATATAACAATGATATATGATCCGCATAAAAAGTGATGCATTTTCATACTGAATCTCTACTATCTAACATAAATATTTATATTTTGAAGACGGGGTGGGAGTACATAAGTGT
Organism: Siphamia tubifer; assembly: GCA_020466265.1. Classification (NCBI taxonomy): domain Eukaryota; kingdom Metazoa; phylum Chordata; class Actinopteri; order Kurtiformes; family Apogonidae; genus Siphamia; species Siphamia tubifer. The sequence goes on along the minus strand of CM035788.1, from coordinate 20,561,030 downwards.
TTCTTCTTCCCACTCCCTTTCAGGCAGAAGATTACACATTGTTATTTGTTTATTTGTCTTAATGTTTAAGTTGGAAATTGTTTTTGTATATTTTGTAAGGAGAGTAAAAACTGTGAACTTGCCTGAAATAAACTAATCAATCAATAAAAAGCAAAAAAAGTCTTTTGCAATAAGAACTGCACTCTTTGTATAAAGGCAGTTACTGTTATTGGTTATGTTAAAGGAGTAAAAGTATGTTGATGCTATCCTCTATTTAGATTGCAACCTTTTGATTGAGTGGATCCCAGGCTTCTCCCCACCTGGTCCCGGCTCTGGGGCCCAGAATGCACAGCCTGCACTTGTCCAGGGTTATCGTCCCCAGATCATTGTGCTACCCATAGCAGCTGTAGCATATGCCATTGATCTCTAGGGCCCAAACTGAGAGGTGTGAGTCACTGCAACACTGACAGATGGTTCATATGGGTCAACCTGCTGCTTTGACTGGAAGAGAGTGGAGGTGGAAGGGATAAAGAGTAGGATGAAGGGAGAAATGCAGCACTTTCATTCATAAAGCTGCTGACCACAGATCAAGAGGAAATGGCTCCATTTGATGAATGTCATATCTGTCCATGTTGGACAGTGTGGGATTAATCCGACGTTGTGTTGTACCCTGAGAGGAATGGCGGCTAGCTGATAAAATGTTAGGTGAAATGTTATACATTAGATCAGCTTAAGTGTGCCCAGCCAGCCTAGACTGATTGCATTACTCAACACAGTGCTCACAGTGTCTTAATGAAATAAAGTTTTCTAACCACTTTTCATTCAGTACTGTGCATCAGTACATCCACATTTCAACTTATATTTCAAGCTTGGTAATGCTCAAGGTTGAACTCAGATAAAATAATTAGACAAATTTAAACTGTAGAAAAATCCACTGAAGGACTTTGCCAGGCTCTTGTGTGAATCTTGGCAGCAGTAATATTTCATGGGGCTTTGGAGCCAGAGCCATACTATACCTGCTCTGTGTTGATGGATGTCTGAAAAGAGATGCAGGATTTCTCTTTTTCCCCCCTCTGACTCTATTTCAAACACACAGAAGAACAGTCCTCTCTATCAAATTGGCTCTCTTGCCTGGCACCATGTGCGACACAATAGATGACATTTGAGTGCAGGGTTTGAGGGTTTGTTAATATTCACAGACATGCAAAGTGTGAGATTGCTTTTTAGGCTGAGAGCGAGAGAGATCAAGTGTCCTGGTGAAAACCCATTTATCAGGGACAGCTTGTCTGCTGCTCTGCACATGGAGCCCAATCCATCTCCATTTACCTAGTATCTGTGGCCCATTTCTCAAAGACCAGCTTCAGGTCTTCTCTGCAAGGTGGTTTCACTGTGTAGGACAGAAGAGATGATAGTTGATCTCATTTGGTGGTCACAAGAAAGGCTGAGAACTTGCATGCATTTTTAAAGTAGATTAAAAAAAATAAACTTTTCCAAAAGAGGGAATGCATTATCTAGTGAAAGGTTGATGTTTAGTTATTGGCACCTGTTATTGATTAGCTCTGTTTGCTGCAAAGGTGTTTGCTAATTTGTAAGGCATGTGACCAAGAGATTAATACTGGGGAGGCTTGGAACCTCCAAAATGTACAATTGATTACCTATGATAACGTCACTTGAGGGTTTATTCAGCATATGTATTGCTCAGCTGGTTTGCCTTTCTCAAGGCTCCTGTGCTTCTTTCTGCTGTAATAACACAGCTAACTCAGCAGAAGTAAACAAGAAGGGATTTAGCCAGTTGTTATGTTAGCATTTGTCTTGATTTTATAGCAATTTACACGGAAGTACTAGCTATGCTCCCTCTGGAAACAGGTACTTTAGTGCAAAAGATTCATATTTTGAAGGATTAAATAAATGACTCTTTAAGTGTATAAAATAAGTTAAGCAGGACCTGGAAGATAGAGCCTGAATGGGATGAAGTACTCCAACCTCTGCTGTTCAGGAGCCTGCAGGCGCACAGTTGTGGTCCATTTTCCCCCGCCCGCGCCTGCTGAGTTCAGCAGATTGGTGTGAATTGGTTGAAGTTTAAACTGGAAGAACCACAAGGCTATGTAGTTATCACTGCAGAAAGAGAAATTAAGAGGAGACAGAAGACCTGAGTCAAGTACTGTCATTTTAAAATACTGCTGGGGTAGTATCACAGGCTGAACCACATCTTCAAACAAGATAGAGTCAGTCCAAGCTGTTTATTTAGGGCTCATTTTAACTTAACACATCTTCTTAAGTCGTTCTCTTATACTTATGACATGGTCTAGCAATATACGTACACCAAACTCATTATTTATTATTAACCACCAACCTGTCCAGGGCCTACAGATGTAAATTAGTACTCATATTGTAACCTGGCAGCAAGCATTTTTCTTCTAAACTTTTCTAGGTCAATGTATTGTGCACTGTCCCTGTACAAATAAACCCATGCCATGCTGTACTGTACCATACCATATCATACCATGCATAAAATAAAAGTATATGTTAAATATGTGAGTTTTTAAAAACCATTAATATCCGTGGAGACTGAAGTATACTTTCAGTCTGTTATTCAGGATCATCCTGGGTTACAGCAGAGAACTGAAAGGAAGCTTTATTGTTTTGAGACCAATGATTAATTGTTTCGGAAGCAAATGTAATTGTGTGACAGCTGCCACATGTCTATGCCCTAATGTGCTGAAGTTTTTCACCAACTAAAGTTCCTCTGTTGTAAATGTGCAATCAACACATCAATCAAGAGTTCCAATCAATTATTTAGAATACAGGCACAGCAGTGGAAATCATTCAGAGCAGCACTTTTTTCAGCTTTCCATTCCAAACATTTTGAAAGATTAGGGTTTTGCTGTTTGTGTGTAAAAATCAATACCTCAGACACGTTGATAGAGTCTTTCAGACTCATTACTTCTAAATGAATTTTCCCCTTTTGCAGCCCTTCTCTTCTCTCCATCTCTTAACTCTCAAACGCATACAAACAGAGCACCACCTCTCTGATTTAAGTTCCATTTAACTTGTATCTAATGAGTTGACATTGTATTTCTCCTATCTCCATTACAGGAGATAGTATAATGAAAGAGATGCTCATTGTGTTAGGCTCCTCACCATAGCATGAGTTACTGATGTGAGGCCTGAATCAGAACTCAGTCCTGTCTGTGTGAATGGGCTCCGACAGAGCAAGTAGACACCTTCCTCTGTGCCAGTCACTCTGCCTGATGTCTTTGCCCGTTCTGCCTGGCTATTCAGCTGTGAGAGCCACTGCAGCCAGCATCATGTACAGCATGCCATCACCTCCATCTCAGGCCAGTATCGATCAGTCTCATGATCTAATCCCCTCACTCTGCGCTCCTGTCGACCACTCTTCGATCTCCCCTCAGTGTGTAACTGCTGCGGCCGCTGGCCTGTTGATGTCTTTATAAACCTGTCTACTCCACATCGCTCTTCCTCTACACACAGTGTTCATTCCCTGTGTATGTGTGACTAATGTTTGCCTCTGCACGTACATGGACACACAACCAGGTCTTGAGGTATTGACCATTGGATTTGAACCTGCCTTGACCCTGTGAGAGAGTGAGGTGATTCTTTTCCTTCGTTTGCTTCACCGGAGAAGCAGCCTCACTTCTTCATAAATACTTCAGGTCGTCAGTGTTCAAGGTTTAAAGTGATTTCCCTAAAATTAAGTTTCTGAGCTTGGAGTAATCCATCACTGCCATTTACTCTGCTTCCAGACAGGGTTTTTCTTTACAGGTTTATTAAATTAATATCTTTTCTGCCTGGCTTGTGGGAAAGGTCTGAATGAATTATGATTCCTCACAGTATGAGTTAAATCATGCTTTTCAATCCTGAAGGTAAGTCAGGTGTCTCTTGGAGTACTCTATGTGCAGCTCATTCCATCTCATAACTAATGATTCACAAATGTCCGGCGACTGCATGTTAGGCGAATCATTAGGTAAATGTTTCTTTTTCTTGGCTCCCTTCCACTGGCAGATGGGGTTTGACATTGTTTCTTGGGAACAGATCCGTGCTCAGGAGAGTGTCTGTAGTATCTGCTAATGATACCATTACCCTCAACCACTTCTTTCTCACCCCAGGTGTGGAGGTACTAATCTGTTGGCAGTGGATGGTACAGAGCATTGCTGCAGAGGACTCAGTGCACCGGTTAGCCTCTGGGAGTGCACTGACATAGCATGGCCAAGCTCCAACCCCTTTGTTGACCTTGGTGAAGGGTGGAAAGGATGTGTATCTGTGCTGCACAAGAGTTCAAATTAAATAATAAAAATTACACTGTCTAACAGAGTTCCCTTTCTTTATACACCTTAAATGACTAATCAGATTAAATTCATTACACTTATTATCTTACCTAGATTTTGTAATTGACTGTACTCACTTAAAAACATATTATATTCATTCAGATGTAGGAGAATGGCAACATTATCCAATAGGGAAAAATATATGGTCAGATCATCCATGTACTAAATAAGCCATATTATCCATGTTAAGACAAATTTTGGGTTAAACCTAGGAATTTCACTCTGGTTAGTGAAGATCATCTCCTACTCTATCTGTGTGAATGATGAAATAAGTGAAAGTCAAAGGAGAGGATGTCTGCAGGTCCTAAAAACCTTAACATGTCTGAAATGCAGTTTAGCTTTAATGGTTACATGGTTAATGGTGGTTACAGAGTTTTACAAGTACTGTACTATTGAACCTTTTACTTTCTTTTTAGATTGTACTTGCTCTTACTTGCGCGCTGGTAAAATGAAGATTAATTCACGATAATATTCCTTTTCCAACATAAAATATAAGTGTGCTGAACCACATTAATATTACTTAAGGTTATATTTACCTGCAAGAAAAAGAATATTTTTCTGACATTAACAATTACTGTCAAAAATGTTTCTTTAAAACTACACCATCTCCTCACTGCAGACATAATCATTACTAGTGCTATAGCCCACTTAAAATAAACTGTAAATATCCTGTATTTTTCAGTGTTCTGTCTTATTCTTGTTTCTCCATCTCCCCCTCTGTACTCTCTGTTTTTTTTCTCCGGTTCACTCTTGGATGAGTCCCAATGCCTTTGAACTGGCTGCACACTGCTTCCTCTCTCTGTGTTTGCCTCCTTCATTCTGAACAGAAGCAAAAGGAGAGTAGAATAAATTGCTTCCTCTCTTGTCCTCTGACAGACATTGCCCATAGCTTTCCTCCTATGGGGGACAGGTGACAACAGATAGCTGCTATTTTCGAAGGAACATACTGCCTTTCTCAGTGTTGCCTCAGAGAAAGGACAGTAACCCCATATGCACACACACACACACACAAACCTTCATTTCTACGTTTGGTTTTCAAAGAGTACATCTGAGTTGTAGTGTGTGTGAAGTGCGCTGAAACAGGAAGGGAAAGCCCTGTATGCCTACTGGAGATTTGTCATTATTTATATACCCATAAATCTCCAGGTGTCTCAGCTAGTCACAGTCTCTGATTGGGGGAAACTTGAAGGGGTATGAGTATGGATGGATTTAAGGCAGGTTTGACACTTGTGTCTTGAGGCACAATGTACCAAGACAAAAAGTAAGCACACCCAGGACTCAGGCCTTCTACAAAATAATGAAAAATAAATATCTGTGTGAAGGCGGATGTATACAGTTCAAGCTCTTAAATCACCAATGGGAATGACCACATCCATGACAGACCAATTGCTGGATCAGGTATTGTCAGATTTCCTCATCCTGTCATTCTTGTTACAGGAAGGCAAAAACACTCATGAAAAATCAGATATCATTCACTTTAGTCCAGATGGTGTGTATGCAGCCCCACTGTTATGCAGGGAGAGCTATGTCGTGCCGTCAAAAAGCTGGCTAGTCAGTCATCCAGACCTCAAACAAACCAGTCTGCCAACCATGGTGTTAGAAATACATTCACTCCGATAGACATTCAAGCAGCCAGTAAGGTGGCCACCAGCACATGGAATTTAACTACAGGTTAGGACACTAATCCATTCAGAGCTTTACTTAAAATAATTGGGCTTAGAGATGTGTCAGGTATTGTCTTATCATCAATTATAATATTCCTGGCATTAATTGTAGTATTGCTTAAAGATATGATGAGAAACCCTTAAATAGGGATTACAACCGATGTCATATAATCTGTCACTAAAAATAGGTGCAGATGAACTAATGGCTGTTGTATTAAAATACAGTGCTTGTTGATGACACAAAGGGAAAGCTCTGTATTAGGAAGATAGGGGTTACAGAAGAGGTAGGAATGAAGAGTTTCATGAGAAGAAGCAATGACTGAATTTATGCTCAGAATTACTTCATTACTAATATATCATGTCATTGCCAGCGGAACATGTATTTATGCCTCGTATGAAATGTATGGCTGTGTAAATTAATCTGGGCATGCATGCTCTGCGTTTCTTTGATTTATGTGCTTAATGGTGCCCTCTGCTGAAAAATGCTTAAAAGAACATTAAATGACAAAAAACTGAAAACTCAAGGTCGAAATACACCATATGATTTGTGTATTTTGAGGGGGGTTTTTTGTTTTATTGATTTGACCTTGCCTGCAGCCTGTCAGATTTGCACTCCATACAAGTGTTATATTTGTAACTACTCCCAGTATTTACAGTGTGTTTTCACAGCTCTCCTAAGTGCCTTTCTCCTGCTCTGACCACCTCTCTCCTTCTGTCAGGTCGAACTGGCTGAAGCCTTGCTGTGGCAGAAGGGCAGCTCTGTGGCAGGTCTGTCTGCTGTCGGCAGGTTTCAACTGTTTCCTGGTGGCTTGTGTCATTCTGGTGGTGGTGTTGCTGACGCTAGAGCTGCTCATAGACACCAAGCTGTTGCAATGTGAGTTCTTACAGTTTTCATATTTTCAAAAACAATATAAAATCAATGTGGTTTTCGTGAAAATTATACTTCAGTGTAGTTCTGAATTAGTGTGACTGTTGTTTGACTGCGCATTAGGATTAAAACTCACAGTTAACACAATATTCAAGATTTAAGAAAAAAAAACTTAACTCGAGAGAAAATAAAAGGTGATTATTTTTTAAGGTTCTGTGATCTCCTACTGCTAAGCAATAATACCATTGCATTTCATGATATGGGGCCATTAATAAACAACTGTGTTCCAAAGTGTATTTCATTCTGCCTTTCTGCAACAATATAGTGCACCTGGAAAGTATTCACTTGCCATATATTTTTAATTACATTACATTTTTATATTTTTACTGTCTTATTCTAAAATAAATTGGATTTTTTTTTTACCTCAGTTCTACACAAAATACCCCATAATGACATGTTATTAAAGTACAATTCAATATAGCATATGCATTTGTACTTGCACTCAAAACTGAGCTGATATGCAGTCACTTGTTGGAAACTCAATTGATTGGACATCATTTGGAAAGATACACACCTGTCAGTAGTGCTGCATGGCAGAGCACAAACTAGGTCACAGTTCACAGAACTGTCTGTAGATCTTCTCTCCTCCATCATCTGTAAATGGAAGCATTTTGGAAGCACTAGGACTTTCTTCAGACCTGACTCCCACCAATGTGACTGATTGTGGAAGGTGATCCTTTGTCAGGGAGGTGACCAAGAACCTGATGGTAGCTTTGACAGAGCTCCAGTGTTACAGTATGGAGAAAGGAGAACCTTCCAGAAGGACACACACTTCTGTAGCACTCCACCCATCAGGCGTGTTTGGTAGAGTGGACAGATGGATGCCAAGCCTAAGTAAAAGGCATGTGGCGTCCCTCCTGCAGTTTGCCAAAAGGCACCTGAAGGGACTCTCAGACAATGAGAAACAAACGTTTCTTGTCTGATGAAACAAAGTCTTGCCATGTGTCAAGTCTAGAGGAACCCATGCACTACTTATCACCTGCCCAATACCATCTCTACAGTGAAGCATGGTGGTAGAAACATCAGGCAGTGGGGATGTTGTTTAGCAGCAAGAACTGGAAGACTAGTGAGGATCAAGGGAAAGATAACTACCATACAATGATCTTAAACACACAGACAATATGACAAAACACTGGCTTCACCACAACTGTATGAAAGGCCTTTAATTATTCAGACTTCAACACAAACATATCTGGAGAGATCTGAAAATGTCTGTTCACCGAGAATCTCCATTTAGCTTGAGCACTTCTGCTGAAGAATGGGAGAAACTGCAGTAAAGAAGGTATGCCACATTTGTGGCATTATACTCATACAGACTTTAAGCTGTTATTGCTGCCAAAGGTGTGTTAAACAAGTGAGGAAACACTGTTAACCCTTTAAGGTCCTGAACAACTGGTTGGTAGACCACACTTCAAGTCAATATATATACTTGAATAATACATTTTATTTAACTCAACTTGAATGAGCTATCTCTGCCACTTGGTTTAGTTGTGCTATACAAAAAAAACTCAAAATGGCACTGCATCTTTGAGTAGTGTGCTATCTCAGGACTCCTTCAAGCAGAAAGTGATATTGAAAATATTGCATCTTCACATGAGGACATAATTTGGCTGAAGTTTCAAAGGTAAGAACATTTCTTTGACATATCACTTCATAGATGTTGAACAGAATTATGCAACTTACTACAACAAAAATACATTTTATAAGGGTCAAATATTTTTTTTTAAAAACGTGCTCTAACAATGTCATTTTACAAATGTCATTTTATGCTAAAGGTAGAAACGCTAGCTAGCTAGCTTTACAATAAAATACATAACTTATCTTATATCATAATCAAAATGATTAATTTAATTATATTTCATCATATGCAGGTTTGAATAATTTTCAAAAGTATATTTTTATTCTCTAAAAACATGCTCTACCAAATGGTTTAAAATTAAATTTTTTGCTAAAGGTAGAAATGCTAGCTTAATGTTAGACATGTTTGCGCATTACCTTTTGATAATACCACATGGTTTGTAATATAAATTTATTTCTTTCTGGTTTAGACATGATAGATGAATGCCAAAACATTCTATGGTGCACAACCATGCACTTTTCTGGTCCATGTGGCTGAAAATCCTCAGGATTCAGACGCAGATCTGAGTGATGATGACCCTATGAAGGATCCAGATTGACAACCCACACTGGATGATGAGAGCGGGGACACATCTTTTGATTCTACGGATGAGGAGGTTGTTGCCTCAATAACCTCATCCTCTAAACCAACATCCAAAAAGAGGAAAAGGGGGGAAAACTCCATCAAACCTGTTTCTTTAGTAGAGCTAGGGGACAATCCTAAATCTGAATAACCCCCAGGTCCAAACCAAAACACAAGAATACTGTGGCAGTATTAATACATTGAGGCATTCCAGGTTCCAGACTCAAGTTTTACTCCCCTCGATGCTATAAAGACAGGGTGTCTTTATAGCATCAGTATTTTACTCTCACTGATGAGACAGATCTCTCAGCAAACTAACCTCTACTCTGCCCAGGAACCGGGGGATCTAATCTGTACCACCCCTGACGAGATTGAAAAGTTCCTGTCTATACTACTTTTCATGGGTGTTTTCAATTTACCAGCCATTGATGACTATTGGCACTATGAGTCACGGTTCAGTGTGATAGCTGATATGATGCCAAGGAGGAGATTCAAGCTGTTTCACCGGTTCCTTCATTTCAGTGATAATCAGCAGTGCAATGGAAGTACAGATCGGTTCTACAAAATTTGCCCCCTTTTTAAGATGCTCCGTCAGCAGTGTCTTCTCATCCCATCTATTTACCAGCACAATGTGGATGAAGTCATGGTGGTATATAAAGGCACGAGGGCTGTCTCTCTTCACCAGTATATCACCAATAAGCCAGACAAGTGGGGCATTAAATTGTTCTGCAGAGCCAGTTCATCTGGCATCATTCATGACCTGCTGCTGTATCAGGGGGTGTTCACGTTCTTCAACATTGCCCTAACAGAGCAGGAGGAGCCAAACTGGTGACAAAGTTACGCCAAACTATGCCATTGCTACGTCTTTCAGTCGTCTTCTGTGACAACTACATCACCAGTTTCACCTTGGTTGAGAACTTGCAAGAAAACCTGGGTGTCAGGTGCATTGGCACTGTCCGACCAAACCGCATGAGTGGAGTAACCTTGAAGACGGATGAAGGAAGGACGTGGAGCTTTTGATTACCGGTCTGCTGAAGGGCTGATTGCGGTGAAATTGTTTGACAACAAATGTGTAAACCTGTTTAGCAATGTCTGTGGGGTCGCACCAAACAAAGAGGACAATGCAAAGATTTCCATCCTGTGCCCGTCACTCATCCCTGCCTACATATTGGACGCATTGTTCTCTCTGACATGTTGGTACACATGTATAACACCCGAGTGAAATCAAGGCGATGGTACTTCCCCTTGTTTGGGTATATTGTTGACCTGTGCATTTCAAATGCCTGGCTCATCTATAAGAGGGACTGCAGCCTCCTGAAGGAAACACCCATGACTCTCAAAAGGTTCCGTCTGGCAGTCGCCCACACTTTGGCATAAGTCAACAAACCACCATCAAAAGTTGGCCGACCACCATTATCCTCTCCACCACACGTCACCTCAGAAAAAAGCAAACACCCCAAGACCCTCACAGCCACAACCAGATGTACAATATGACAACTGTGGACATTTCCCACTTCACTTTGACAAGTGGGGGGCGGTGCAACATATTCCCGTGTTTGTATACAAAGCAGGAATGCTTCACAACATATCATCAGAAACAGAATGCATCCAATGGCCAAGAATAAAAGAAGGGAAGTGTTGTTGCATCCCTAACCAAAGCCATTTTTGCTGTTGCACAATCACTAAAAAAGGTTTGTATTTTTACCATTAAGGACATAAGCAATTTCTATTTATTAAATAAAATGACCAGTTTATTGACTTGTTCTCAATGTTTTTGTATCCATAAAGGTATATGATACTTTTACTATGAACGAACCCCTCAACCGTTTGGTAGAGGCCTATATCTGAAAAACTGGGGGTTTGATTTTTAAAAAACAAACAAACAGTTGATTGTTTATTGCTATCCTAAGTAACTAAAAAAATGCAAAGAAAATTTTTTCAATTGCTTTTTTCTTGGTGCGGACATTAAAGGGTTAATACTTATGTACATGTTATATTTCTGTATTTTATTTTTTAAGAAATTTGCTAAACTTTTGATAAAAATTTTTTTTTACCTTACAGCGGTATTGTGTGTAGAGATTTTTGATTTTTAAAAAAGTATAGCACTGTACATACGTCCCAAATACACTGTAGATAAAGGATAAAAAAAGGACCATGGTGTTTGACTGAACCGCAGCTTTTTCACAAAAGGTTAGTTACATGTAGCTCGTAAAGGTTATATGAACATGTTCAAGTGAATTCCATAGTGACTGGAAACCTAATGCCATACATACTACTACACAATGATTCTGTGTCACTGACGCTCTGATCAATCATGGCCTCAAGACTGCAACATCCTATTAGCATTCAATGGTTAACACAGAATGTGAAGGGGCATGCATGTCACACCTTCACCTGCATCATCAGGTACAGCACTGACATCCTCATCTATCATCAGCAGAGGGTCAGAGGTTGTGTTTTTTTTTTTTTATGGCAGAGGGAGGAATGAGGAAGAAAGTCCAACAGAATTCACATCTTCCTTGTGTGTGACTGACTGACTGACAAGACCACACAGACAAAGGAATAGTAAGACAAATGTGTGAGTAGAGATTAGTGGCATCAGACAATACAGAGTTGGCTGTTGTATGAGTATGGGGGGTGAGGGGTAGACTGAAGGAAGATGAATGGACTGATAGACAGATCACTGCACACGGCAAACAAAGACAGATGGGAGGAGAGGTGGCGCGTGAAGAGAAATGTCTCAGCTGACAGCCGAGTGCTGTTTGAGGCTGTCCACAATTAGCCTGATGAATAGACAGGAAGATCTTGGCACATTCATGTACAGTTATGTGGCCAATTCATATTTATGATGTTACTTCATGCTTCTGTCACTCATTTGTACCACTTTACTCATCAGTGTTACAGGGAGTAGAACTTTGAAATGAAGACATAGATTGATGCAAAACTTCGGCCTCCATCTTACACCGCAAACAAACTCTTCTTGCAAAAATCAACCCATTGTTTTCTTTTATCCCTGCAGTTAATAACGCGTTCCAGTTTGCCAGCATCATCCACTGGATCAGCCTGGCGATCCTGTCAGTGTTTTTCACTGAGGTGAGTCTGTCTCTTACCCATAACCTGCTCTACACAAAAACAGTCTCACTTACAGCTGATGCAGCAGCCTGTTGGTTAATACTCTGTTGTGCAGTTTGTGGGGCAAGCAAAGTGCACCAACAAATCCTCATCAAACTACTAGCAACTCCACAACAGGCCCTTCACCATCTATGTCCAGCATCATTTGATTCAGATTAGTAAGGTTGAATTTGTGTACACCTCCTTTAATGATGTACTCTACTGATAGAGGACAAAAATATTTAAGAATATCTATGATGGTACTGCTTAAAAAAACACATGGCACCACTTATAAAAGCTGGCACAGTTGGTCCTTCTTGGGTTCTTCTATTGATCTGTATCACTTTAAAACACGGATGGGACTTTTCTGTACCACTAGTTTTAAATAATTTCAGGGACCTAAGGTGTGCTATATTGATTCCCGTTTTTTCTACAGCCAGCTGCATTTGTTTTATTTCTTTATACTTGACCAGCCTACTATAACATTTTGACTGAATCCAGTTCTTACAGTAATGATAATCTCAAATATGTGAAATGAGTATGATAATTAGGAGATGGTAAAGAAGAAGAACAGACAGGAAGGGAGAATGTTTGCCCTCTGAAACTCATGCTGTGTCAGCAGAAGGAGCTAAATGTGGTGTCTATAATTGTTTGGATGAAATCCTAGCGCTCCGACTGTGATGTGTATGAATATGATGTCAGTGATGAAACCAGTCTAAGGATGAAAGAAATCGAATCACAACAGCATTTGTAATAAGAGTGTTTCTATCCAGTCTGTTCTGTTTCTATCATACAGTCCTGTGTCAACGGTTCAATTTTGTTGCCCTTGTTTACTCCACTTATGTTGTGTGTTGTGTGTAACCTTCTCCCTGACTCTGACTCTGTCCCTCTGTCTGTCTCAGACGGTGTTCAGGATCGTGGTGCTGGGGATATGGGATTACATAGAGAACAAAGTAGAGGTAAGCTCCCATGGGTCCTATTATTCCTACTCTGGGCTCCTTTCACTGTGCTGTCATTCCCTCAATGTCATTCCTCACTGTAGCTATCGTGGATGCTACAGACATAACCGTAGCTGTGTGTATGTGTGTGATTTTTGTGTATTTTGTCAGGTGTTTGATGGAGCTGTCATCGTCCTCTCTCTGGCCCCCATGGTGGCCTCCACAGTGGCCAACGGGCCCAGTAGCCCCTGGGATGCTATTGGTCTCATCATCACACTGCGCATCTGGAGGGTCAAGAGGATCATTGACGGTAAGGCTGGGAGGGGCCGGGGGCTCAAGTCCCCAGCGTCCTGTCCTTTACTGTCAGGTCAAAGAGATGGATGCTGCCACGTGCTCTCTGCAGTATCAGCTGCATGAAGTCTTGATGTTGTTTGCTCATTTACTTTTTTCCCCTCTCACTTTATGCAGCGTTTCACTGGGCATAAAGTCTGCATCTGTCCTAATGAGTTACTGAATTGTTTTAATGCTCACACAGCAGATGCCTTATGCAAATATTATCCTTCTATAGTTGAATATGGAGAATGCCATTTGTTGGAAAGCATGCTTTTTTTTGTAGAATGTTGCTCCCCCTTGTGGTTTTTAAATGTACAGTACAGTCAAATGGAACATCAGATCACATATTCTCTGTATATGGTTTCACTCTAGATCAGATACTGCAGGTTTTGAACATGAAAGAAAAATACTGAATGTGTTCTGTGATGGGTTTGTACTTGAATATATGTGTGTATGGTCAAATTCAATAAGATCAATGTGAGTAGAATAATTCCTGGTGTTATTTTGTAGATTTTATTGTGAAACAGCTCATTCTTGTGCCATTTCGTTCCAGCCTATGTACTGCAGGTGAAGGTGGAGATGGAGCTGGAGATCCAGCAATATGAGAAAGCCAAGGCAGTGAGAGACGAACAGCTTGACCGCCTCACTCAGATCTGCCAGGAACAAGCAGTATGTACTCCTGTCCATCTCACATACCTTTACTAATAGTTTATGTAATAACAACATGTAACCAGCAGAGGGTAGTAAAGACCTATCTAAGAAAAAAAAAATCCATGGATGTCTGTATAACTGGTCTGACATCATAATGCTTTAATACTACTAAGTGTTTGGATAATATATAGACATTATCTGCTTCATAACTGAATCATCACATATTATTATCAAATGGATTTTAAGCCATAATTTATGAGCTAAAATGTAGATGTAACTTTTTCAATGTGACTGAGAGGGACCTGCTCTTGTCATTTTTCTCAGATGTAAAACCAGAAGATAAAAGTGTCATCAAATAGCTGTGAAATATGCACTAATAATGCATTAATAATAATAATAATAATAATAATAATAATAATAATAATAATAAAGCTAAGCTGTTAAAACATGATAAATACATAAAAGCATGGTATAATTATATATGTAATTATTGTACTGTACTGTATCATTATCTAATGTTTTTTTACCATGCTTTAACAAGTTTTATATTGGGATTTTTTTGTATTTTTTGTGATATGTGATGATTTTTATTTATTTTAGTTTGTTTTTTATCTATTTATTTCTAGGCTGTGTTAAGCATAATTAGTGAGCTGCTTGGAGTCCCTGTCCATGTCTTTTGTATGTGCTGTTTTTAATCTGTGTCCTGTGGTTTTAATATTTTTGTGTGACCGCATAACAAATCTACCTACGGGTATCATGAAAGTCACCTTGAACCAAACTATTGTTTATGTCAAGTAGTCCTGAAATGTTTCCAGATTTACAGTGAGAAACAAAGGGAAAGTACAGTAAACTCTGTTTTTTCCCACTTCTCCTTTAGTTTGAAATCAGGCAGCTGAGAGCCCACCTGGCTCAGCAGGACCTGGATCTGGTGGCAGAGCGTGAAGCAGCCATGCAGATCCACCATATGTGGGGTAAACAGAACAGCAGTTTCCAGGAGGTGGACGGACTAGCCCCTGGGGCATCCGAGCATCATGGGCCAGCCAAAGCTAGAGAACCCGGGGGCCCCACAGGTAACCGTGTGGAACATCCAGCTCCTTAGTGTTGCAGCCTGTCAAAACCCTCTGAGCAACTGGGGATTTAAAGCTGCATTCACCATGGTAACAGAGCCCATGTTAAGTAGCTGAACACAGAGATGCTCTCTGTCCTCTGATGTACTTTGAGTCTAGATATTTGATTGGTCACTAAATCACTGATTATCAGCCAGCCATTATCAGTTACCTGGAGGTGCTTGTAAATGATATTCAGTAAAGCTTCTGGACTATAGTACAATTTCACACCACGCAGGAGTATGAACTGATGACATGTGGATCTTTGGTAAAAGTGTTATAAATAGACAGGTCAGTACAGTACATATTACATACAAGAGTCCATAAAAACTAGTTAACTAGCAAGAAAAGGGTTAAATAAATGTTTAAAGGTGAACAAATGTTAAGAAGTGTTAAGGTGGACGAGTAAAGACATTTAGAAGAGAGTAGTAGGCAATGATCATGTTGATTTGTTTGAAAAATATTTTACTGATAGGCAATTTTTGTAGAATATAAGCATTAAAAAGCATTTTGTTTATAGTCTATACAAGCAGAATTCAATGAGCCTCTAAAGGGAAATTTATTTGATTGCATTCTGGGGCCTGGATAAAAATGTTGTTACTATTGGCCTAGCGTTTAGAGAAGCCAACTTGTACCTGGCTGCTATTCCTGGGTGGAAACTTTTGGATGCTTTGGACAAAAATAGAAAAAAAAAAACAGTACATCAAATATAAACTTAGATTATCAAGTTAACAAACAGTGAATTGTGGAAATGATCACCATACATCTACAAACGGTACAAAACTCACATTTCTGCAGGTTTTCTTACACCTTTAGGCCCCGATTCCTCTGAATGATGCTGTTGTCCTCTTCTCAAAAACATTTGTCTGGAAATCTACATAAAAATTCTGGCACTACACCTTGATGGACTATAAACCTTTTACACAGTGACAGGTCGTAACTTAAAGGACTGGAAGCAACAAAGTGCTGTCAGTGCCAGTGATGTCAGGGCTCGAAACACTGAGGCTTTTCTTTTATCAATGCCATAAATCAGCATGCAACTTGTCGTATGTCTGTGTTTGTAGTCAAACATCCTTTTAACTGGGGCTGCTTCTCTTATTCTCCTCTGTTATTGATCATCTTAAGTTGGTCCCTGTCACATTTTGTGCTGAGTAAAAGAGTGGTTCCAACTGGAATATTTATTGATTAAATACACGAAGCCCAAACTGTCCCGTGGGACCACATAAGAGAAGTCCACCACAGTGTTTTAAATTATTTCCCTGACAGGATTTGTCAGCAATACTTAAGTTTAATAAAACCGTTATTAATCACTCACTTTAATACAATTACATTTTAAGCCCTCATGACAACTGTATGACATAATTTTTATTCCTTTCAGATCACCATGGTCAGGATGACATGAACAATTACATCAGCCAGTACTACAGTGAACCAAGCAGTGGTGAGACCTGTTCAAACTATGTTCTCACAGCCAGTGGAACACAATTGTTCCATCAGTGTTTACATCAGGGGTGTCAAACTCATTCTTTCAGGGGTCACATTCAGCACAATTTTGTTGCAAGTGGGATTGACTAGTAAAATAATAACATAATAACCTCTAAATAATGACAACTCCAAATATTTGGTCTAGTTTTAGTGCAGAAAAACCCCATGACATTTTGGAAATACTTACTTTTATAAATTATCCAAATAAAGAATACGTGAATAACCTGGGAAAAAAAAATTCATAACAAAATAAGTGCAATTTAAACACAATGCCTCAACATGTACATTATAGATCAGATCTACAAAAACACTAACTACTTAGTCACAGGCAGAGAATAGTTAAAATTGTGCTTAATTTACTTTAGACATTTCAGGTTCTTCATATTTGTTCAGGTGCTTCACATTTTATTGCATAATTTGTAAATGTAAATATTTTTCATAATTTATTTTTTGCACTAAAATGAAGACAAAAAAATATTTGTGAGGATAATGTAATTTTCCCCACATTAAACAAAGAAGAAACTATAGAGTCATTATTTTTTTGTCATGCCATTATTTCACTGTAGATCATATCGGTCTGTATGTGGAACCTGAATTAAAATGAGTTTGACAGCCTGGACTATAGAATTTTTGTACTTTGCAAATTCACCCCACAGGCCTGACTGAAACCTTTAGTGGGTTGCATTTGACCCTTGGGCCACATGTTTGAGACCCCTGGTTTACATTATTCCCAGTTGTAGAACACATGTGCCAGTAGAGGTAACAGGCAATACTCTATTACAAGATCAAGTACTCAATGAAAAATGATAAAAGTATTAGCAA
The DNA here is from genome assembly GCA_020466265.1 of Siphamia tubifer. Lineage (NCBI taxonomy): Eukaryota > Metazoa > Chordata > Actinopteri > Kurtiformes > Apogonidae > Siphamia > Siphamia tubifer. The sequence goes on along the minus strand of CM035788.1, from coordinate 20,543,467 downwards.
GTATTGATGTAAAAGTACCTGATTGTCCATGTGACTGCTACATTACTGTACATATTAATAGCAGTTAATGCCAGAGCAGTCCGTTTGGATCCAGTCTAATGCACAGGTGCACCAGATAAAGGTGATAAAATTGATTTATGGGAAAAGAAAAAAGAAAAACCTAAATTCTTACATGAAAATGTATTTTATATATTTTATTTTTGTGAGATACTGGATGATTTAGAAATTAATGTAAATTAAACCCAATGTGAAGTTTACTATTTGGTGCAGATGTCAGCGACAATCATCTAAAAATGACCTATGTTATCAATTCAGATTTTTCCAGGAAACAAAAAAAAAACTTAACCAGAAATGGAGTATTTGAAAATTTAGGAGTAAAAAAAATGGTTTTAGTGAAGGTGATGATATTGTATATGTGTTATTATTACTGTATCATCTATTGTGTAAAATCAGAAGAACAAAAGTAGCAAAGGTACATAGAAGTGCAATATATGGTCCTAAGATTTAGTGTCGGCATGATGTGACATGTCCTCTTGAGACCCAGGGAGTAGAGGTTTTGACACTTGTATATCAAGTAATTGCCTTTATTGGAAACAGCATGATGCAACATTTTCATTATTATTTTTAGATGGTATATCCTTTGCAGTGAGTGGACAGTGGTTCTGTTTGGGTTTCTTTGCTTGTAAAGCTGTCAAACTTTTGTCCACTACAGAGGACAAAAATACTTTGTCAGGTTTCAGGAGGATAAAGTGAAAACGGTCAAGAAAAGTGTCTCAAATTAGCCAGTTTTCATCACTAATTATTTGTTCTATTACATGTAGACACTGGGATCCCAGACCCAGCTGCTCGTGTCATCACCACAGCAGCCATAGATGTGCACTTGCCCAACAACCCAAGTCAGCTTCCTTCCTCTTTGGTGAGTGCAGATGCAGCAACGTCTGGCCGTCTGCAGCGGACTGGCAGCTCTGTCAGTGAAGCCTCCACAACCACAGTGTCCCGCACCAGCTTCAGCGCCCGCCAGCACAGTATCAGCAGCCACACGCTAGGCTCCACCACAGACTGCAGTTCTACAGTGCGAGAAGCCTCCACTTCCACAGACTACAGTGATCAGCGCTGCTACCCTCCGCCCTACAGCAGCCCTCTAGCCCTGGGCACGCAGCCACGAGGGAGTCCTAGTGCTGTGGTGCAGGAACTTCTCTCCTCTCTGTCTGAGGACTCATGTCTCACCCAGAAGGGCCTGGACCCTGTAAACCTTAAACCACCCAGTCCAGCAGGTTCCACCAAAACCAGCCCCGAGCTGGAACACAGGGTTAACATCTACAACAAGAGGAACCAGGAGAGTCGAACTGGACTGCATGCCAAGCCTCTCATCCATCTGCAGGGCAACGAGGCTTTTCTAGAGGAGAAGTACAGGATGATGGAGCCAGTGGAAGCGCCAGTCAATAGGTTCTCAGAGACATAAGACGGTCCCCGATATGTAGAGGTTCAAAAGGACTCATTCTTTTATCTCAGACGCAAAAATTAACACTCTTTTAACTCCCCTCGTCGGGAGTCATCAGCACATCAGCTGTATCTGCCATCCTACTTTTACTGCTGAAACTAAGTGGATGAACTTGCCAGAGCAGCACAAATGAAGAACACAAAGGAGGCAGACTCTTCATCAGGCACCACTTATCAGGAATTGACACTGACAAAAGAAAAAAAAAACAAAAAACAAAACAAAACACACAAAAAAAAAAAACGCTTTTTAAGTTTTTTGAAAATTTTACCAAAAGAAACCAGCATTTTCAGACATCTGGTATGTTCAAAAGGCTTTTGTTGTGGTATGATTTCTACAAGTGATATATTAGGAAGGAGCTGGTGCTGAGGGCTTAGTTCCTCTGATACACTTTGTAAGAATTCAAGAGATGCTGGGCTTATATTTAAGTGGAACACCACAAACTGTTAGCAGTTCCAAAAAGGCATGAATCTATCACAAGTGCAGGTGTATCAGCTCAATCAGTCATGTGTCTCAAAAAAAAAAAAAAGAAACATTTAAAAAAAAAAAATCACACGCAAGTCCTTTTTAATGGGACTCCTGCAGGGTCCATTGGATCAGTATTGAGATGATTAGGTTTTATCTCACCTTCTTTCTTATCTTTGTCTTTCTATATTAGCAATGTTAACATTTTTATCTAAATTCTATTGATGGAAAGTGTCGTACATTTGATTGGTGGATGATTCAGGTACTATGCCTGAGATCTGAAAATAAAAAAAAAACACCACAAAAAAAAAATTATTAAAAAAAAACAAAAAAAAAACAACCCAAATACAGCATGTCCCTCACACCAAATTGATTGGAAAAACTTACCTTCTAATGATGGATTTACTATCATTTAAGTCTAATAAGTAATACGTTTTGGAGATTTTTATAGTGTTGGGATGCTGTAAATATTTCAGAATGGGTTTGGTCATTACCACAGCCAAAAACAGTGAGTGACTTGAGATGGAGTGACAAGAAAATGCTGCTAATAGCAAAAGTTTCATAGCATGAACTTCCAAGATTTGCGTCTTAAATATTGCAAACTAACCCTGTTTATTGTAATGTTAACAGGCATTTTCTATCTTGATCAATTGAAGAAGGCTTTGCAGTTGGGATCCAATAAAAGGTAAAAATGGCAAACAAAGAACAGCAGTCACATGTTGTCAATTTAATGACTTTTGTACCACACGAGTACAGCCTGAACAACATCTTACAGTCCGCTACAAAAGAGTTAAGGTTCCAGAGACAAGCTTACTTAGTCACAGCAGAAATTAAATACAAATTACAACATTTGTTCTTAAGAAGGAATAAAATAACCTCATCCTAAAGGTGAGTGCAAGACTATTCAAGCCTATTCATAGCCAAGAGTGTTCTTCTGTTTTTAGCCAGAGAAAAGATGTAGTGATGCACAGACGCTCCCTGCGTCAGAAATCATTTAAGGCAGTGACTGAGAGACCTTGTGCTCGTTCTGACTTCTTTAAACTGCAGATTTCAGGTCGATAATGGGAGGTTTCTGATTCTGTTCCTCCTCACTTGCTCAGCACATCAGTCATCTCAGGAACAGCCTGGGGAAGAAACCGTACAGGATAATCAATATGTTTTACAGTAGTAATATTTCCATTTAAACACAGTATGTAACTTCTACAGCTAGGAATGCCACAAGAAACTCAAACAATAGATGTAGTAAAGGATGATGAAAGGAGTGGGTTTGATCACCGCTGCAGAATAAAACTTCTCAAGTAATGCATTCTTCAATGTGAAAGCTAGATTAAAATTATATTCACTGAAATATATACATGAAGCTTTTTTCTAATTATTATTATTCTAACAAAATGACCACTAGAAACAGTAAATGTTAATTCTAAAAGGGTTTAAGATGAAAATTGAGAAATGATTAAATGAAACAGACAGACTAAGTAGAATTATGCATTTCACTGAACTGGAACATAACTGGTATCATTTTAACCGTTGGCCCTTGCTGCAGGGTATTGTTATCAGTTCATCGCCTGGCTGTATGTGCAAAAACTTTGGCGTGAACTGAAGGTCAAGGATTTTCAAGTGTGAGCATGTTATGTTAGACAATGGGGCGGGGGGTCTAGGCTTGATGGTATGGTGTCTTTTTTTTTTTTTTTTGCAAAATTTTGGGTCGGCATTGTTAAAGCAGAAATAGAAAACCAATCCTGAGACAAGTCAACACAATTTCAATTTTGCTATTAATTGATGAACCTCCTTGCTGAGCAGCCTCTGTTCAGAAAGCAAAGACACCTCAGGGTTAATACAGCATCTTTCCATTCGGAGGATTCGTAGGTTTGTTTGTTTTTTTAATGTCTGTTAAAGTTACATGGCATCCATGGGGCAAATTTCAACAAGATACACTTAATCAGGGTTTCTGTAGGTGTCAGCAAATGTAACTAAATTACAACTGTAGTCCAACTGTAGATACAGTTTTTGTACATATTTTATACATGACAGTTTACAGAATAGTTCCTCCTCCAATCACTTCTACGGAAACTTGCATTTTCTCATTTTTCTGACATTTGCAAAACATTTCCTCTTCTCTTTTGCTACAGCACGAGCGCAGTACACTCGCAACAGTATTGTGACTTTGTGCACTGGCGACAAACAATAGCCGATTAAAGGGTTGTTAACCACTTGTTAACCACTATACTTCTGATCAAAATTATTAAATGTTTATATATGTTTTGGACCCCCCTCCTGTATTTAACTTTTTAATGCCTATGGACATTTAATGCTTTTGAATGCCATTTAAGGCCTTAATTATTGCAAAGTGTATTTATGTAATGCTTTTAATGATCTACAGAACCTCCGATAATGCAGGCCCTGTCACATTTTGATATTTTAATGTGAAAATGTCATATTACAGCTTGCAATTGTGAAGAAAATGAAATCCCAAAGCGTTTGTGGTTAATATGACGGAAAATTGTTTAAATGGCTTTTGTCCAGAGTTGGGAAACCGAACTCAGTCGTCACTCATCATCTAAGTTGGTCGAAGGTATCAATTGTCTGTTTGAGGAAAACGTAGAAAGCCCATCCATTTTAATTAGCTATTTGAGGAGTGATCACATGTAAAGTGATCTCACACTGTAGGTCACAACTCTGCTGCCACTACCTATTATTGCTAATCACTTCTGCAGACTTTGTCGGGACACCTGGGCTGCTCATGCACTACCGACGGACTAAATAAAACATGACCAACAGGACACACATGAAAATATAACCTTCTAGCCTTTCACATGGTGCACCTGATTCTAGCGTTAGTCGTGCCAACACGCCTGGCTCACTATCCCCTCGTACCAGCTAAACACAAGAAAGCAACAAGGCGTGTAAACGGCCTGGCACATACAAGCAGGAAACAAAACTGAAGCCTACTGATGACTTTTTATTATGCCTTTTGAGTTGCTAATGTGTTTCTCTCTTACCAGTACGCGCCAGACACAACTGTCGTCTGATTAATTCAACAACTTAATTATTCAACAGCAGCACATTTCCATTAGGTGGAATAAGGCGTCGTGCAAAATTTATCAGTGTGAAAGCAAATGTTATGTTCTGACTGTCACTCTATGAAAACAGCCACAGCAAACCCGAGGTGTAGTTTCTGTCTTGCTGCTTGGGTGTTTTCAACTGTAAGATCAGTGATGGGTTCGTGTCAATTCTAGAACCAACCTTGAAAAGATCAGCCACCAATCCATAGTCAGCCACCTGGAAAATGGGAGCCTCTGGGTCCTTATTGATGGCAACAATGGTCTGAATAATGAAAGAACATGTTAAGTTAACACAGACTTACATATTAACGGTCTTCTGCTTAAGGGGTAACACTTGCCAATAAAATACCAAATGGTAATCACATTAGTATTTGTCAGTGCCACTTTATGCCCATTATCTTTTGTTTTACATGGAAAAGAAATAGTGGGAAAAAAATTGAGAACAGTAAAATACTTTTGTGCGAGTCCAACATTTTTATTTTTTACCTTGCTATCTTTCATTCCGGCTAGATGTTGAATGGCTCCGGAGATACCAACAGCAATGTATAACTCCTGTGAACATGAAGACAAGACAACCCGACAAGTGTTACTTGCTTGTAGACATGAAGTGTAATCTCAGCACTGTGGAAAAGATACACCTTTTCTGTGGTACGGCAGAGTAAAGGTATAATGACCACAAGTGTGTAATCTATCAGAAGGCATCGAGCAGAGTCCACAATGGGTCAGCCATCCTTGCATCTATTTCTGACTCAATTTGCCAGTGTTTACATAGAATTCTTAATTGAGGAGAAGGGGCATGCAATTATTACAGTGTCTACAAAGTGGTTTAAAAAAACAAACAAAAAAAAAGAGGTTTTATTGTGAGGATATTATCTTACAAGGACACGTATGTGAATAAAAATAGGAGGTAATATGGTTACCCTGGTTAACAAACTGGGTGAACAAACATACAGGATTTAAATTATATTTGATTAACTTTGCCAAATTCAACAAGCTTCTCATAACATTTAGAAAATCAAATTTGGACAGTCTGGCTCAGTCTGAGACTCTCACATCTACTGCACTCTGCTTTAATGGATGAGCTAAATCATTTAGGTGCCTAAATGTGCCATCAACTACATTTTGCAGGGCCTAATTTGCGGGTAATCACAGCTGAGGTGGCTGAACTGAAAAACGTAATGGGAAGTTAACCTTTTTAAAAGGCAGAGCAGCCAGACTGATGATACCGAAGTGCAGCCACGTTGTGTAAAAGCAAAGGCGAATGACGTTTATCGAAAGCCAGTGAGGTCAAGTGTAGAACGTTTGGAAAGGACTGAATGAAAACACTGAATTGATTATTTTTTCAATATGCAATACACAGTGAAACAAATCCAAATAACTACTTGGGTGGGAAAAAAAAAAAGAACGAAAGAAAAAAAGACTTACCGGTGCCACAATTTTGCCTGTTTGTCCAACCTGCATATCATTGGGCACATACCCAGCATCCACAGCAGCTCGAGATGCACCAACTATAAAAGTAATATAGTGAAATGTAAAGTCTACCCATTAAAAATAGATGCAGCAAGTTAATAACTCAAAACTTGGTTTCTGCAGGTTTCAACAAGTTAAATTTGAGAGGTTTAGACTTTTTTTTTTCTGTTATGAATGCAATTCATATACAGGAGCTCGACTTTAGTGATGCTCCTGATATGAATGCAGTGCCATTTCTAATGATAAGAAGGAGTTTGTCGATTGATTTCTTATAGGCGTTTTATGTTTTGCTGGCGTCACTGTACACCCAAAATTAAGCATTTTCTATAAGATGGTGCAGCAAGCTTCAAATTTACTATTTTAATCAGGCTTCAATCACAAAATCCAAATTAATTCCCACCCTACTAACCTGCTGCATTGAGTTTGTCAGCAAGATCATAAAGCAGTTTGAAGTTATCACCACTTTTCAAGCCCCGTCCTGAAAAACAAAACAAAACATTTAAACATGTGCACAACCATAAGATGAGAGTGACAAAGACCCATAATTTCTAATGTACACCAAAATAAATTTCCCACCTCCTGACACCACCACCTTGGCACTGGTCAGCTCCGGACGGTCACTCTTTGTCAAACTTTGGGAAATCCACTCAGAAACTCCAGCAGGTGAAGATGCAGCCACTGCAAATAACATAAGAGGATCGCAAAGGACAAATGGGAAACAACAAACAGTATTTAACACATTCAGGTCACACCTTAGCACAGGGGTCGACAATTAAGTTTGGCTGCGGGCCAGATTTTTTCCAAACAATGACATGGTGGGGCACAACCAAAACAATGGCTAATTTATTGAATTAATAGGAGAGAATGAAAATTATAGGCACTCGTGAAATAACACAACACACATTCAACCTGCTGATGGAGGTCAAATTTGCTGACTAACCATTAGGGGCGCTATTAATTATCTGTATGTTTGTGAAAAAACAACAACAACCACCCCATGCACACATTTCCACCTGTTGCTATTTGTTGAAGTGACGGAGCTGTTGGTTGACGCACAAGACAAATAAACTAACCAAAACCTCAAGACCTGCCTGAGGATTTTAGTGACATCTATTTCACCAGTTATCCATAAAATAGTGACGAGCGGGAAATGCCAATTTTCACACTAGGTGAAAAGTTATGAGTGAAATCTGAACTGTATTTTACTGCATGTGTCTGGACATAACTCAGGGCAACTGTAAACATGTCTGCTCTGTCGTTTCTGGGCCGAACCCGGAAGCCCATGGTCGAATGGATTCAGTGTTTCTGCTCTGATTTGCTTCCGACAGTGCAATGCATTGTTATTGGTTAGAGCCCTCCATTCCAGCGGCACCCAAAACAAAGCAGTGCGATGTGGGACAAATTTTGAAAGCTCACTATGGGAGCGGTGATAACCTGCAGTACCGCAAACTACAAACATGTTTAAAATAAAAGCTATTAATTATTCATTTTGACTATCATATATACATGACACATGGGGAAGTCCAGCAGGAGGATCCTCCCAGCACAGAGCTGTCGACCCTGACCCACCCAGGTTGAATCACCCGGGCGGATCCTGCCCCTTTATGGTTTCACGTCCTCTTGAATTCTCTATTCAAAGTTTTTTTCAACTTTCCCTTAAGATAGGCTTGTCTCATATCAGTCCCATACAGGTATTTAGGCTTAGATGGAGTTCACCGCTCGCTTTGGGCGGCCACATTTACACTCACCTCTGAATCCTGCAGGACTTGTGGGCAGATTGTGTTCCACTCAGACAGCTATTATGGGTTTGTAATTGTTGTGTCATCAGAGCCATATAAAGGCCTAAATATCACACACGTTATGTTTGAAACTTGTGCTACTCACATTTCTTTTCCTATGATGTCTGGCCTGTTTGAAAGAAGTGTTTCAATTTTCACAATAATATGACACCTATGTCCATTGTTTGAGTGACAGCGTGTGTTCTAGACTATTGGAATTTCAGCACCAGGTACTGTCCGCTGACGTCATCTGTTTTTGCATGTTGAACTTCCACAGCTGCACCTCACTGATACACTTATTCACCGTCGTATCCAGATATAACAAATAAGAATTTAGATGGATTGAAATGTTTCTGTTCTGAAAAATGAAGTTTACAAATAAAGAGCTTTTTGAGACCGTCAGTCCAATTTTTAAAAAGTATAATTTTTTTTCCTAATTTTTATTCTCTACTTCAAACAATCTCACGGGCCAGACGTTTTTGTTCACGGACCTTAGCATATACTATAATGGGTTCTATCTTCTACATACCATCTTCTGAGGAAGCACTTCCTCCCTCAGACGTAGCTGCTTCAAAAGACGTCCCTCTGACAGTGAACACCTTGACTGGCTCATTACATTTCACAGTGCTGAGAGCATTTCCTACATAATAATAAAAAAATTATACATATTTATGAAATAGATTATAAATACCATTGTGTAAATTGTTTTACAACACATGCATATACATTTTATCTTACAGAATTTAAGAGAAAATCTAAATTCAGTGCTTGTTTCTTTCTCCACAATAATAGCACTTACCAGCATAGATAGTTCTGACAAAAGTGTCTGGAGATTTGATCTCAATAATATCTGAAATTGGGGTAACATCCAACTTAGCAGCCACTCTGGGAAGCAGGTTCTGCAGGGGAAAAAAAAGGTATGAGTGAAATGTGCAAATAACATACTCATCTTTTACAGAATCAAGAATAAAAATAGGAAATGAAACAGTCAAAACTAAAGGGAATTAATATAATACCTTGCATAACTTAAATATTTTAAGTAAGAATTTTCAGAAAAAAAACATGTTAAAGGCAAAAGAAATTCAACTGCCAATTTTTGTTAGGTTCAGAAATTCCATGTATTTCAAAATATATGACAATAAAGTCAGACAGACAGTTCTGCTTCCTACCTTCCCAAAGGCTGATGCACCAGCACAGATGTGGGTGAAGTTAAATTGTTTTTGTGTTGCTAAGATAAGTGGAGTTAACTCCTCTGAAAAGAGAAAAAGAAGATGTTCTTGACTCAAAATTACTTCAGGCTCCGACTACTTAATATTATCATGATTCCCTTGAAGATGTCTAAAATAAGGTGATGATACAAGGAGGTACATCTCATGACAGTAAGAAAAAACAAAAAAACAGAACTACATCTGCTGCCTCTACAATTTCCTCATTGTGGAACAAATAAAAGATTATCTCATCAATGAAAACTGCTTTGTTCATTTCATGTTTTGCCAATCACATCCTTTACAGTAATTCTTGTCATTTACATAATGCTTGGCATTGTTCTACTCCAAGACGCAGGAAGTACATTTGTATGAAGAAAACAAAAAACAGACTACAGTAGACATGAAATAGAACATTAATTGTGAACAGGTTGATGACTAACCAACTTTGACAAAATTAGGAGATTGTACCTACAATTAAGGCTTATTGTCATGACTAAACCATGAACATGATTTCAGTCAAATTAAATATTAAAAATTAATGTTTCACTTACTTATTTACTTTAATTAATTACAAACAAGGGGAAAAATAGGGCTCCCTGTGCTCATCTGGACCTCACTCACTTGCTATCATCCAAAGGGAGTCATTCAATAGATCATAAAATCAATTCCACTGTGTGGTTGTGTGTTTTTATCAACAAATGCCAAAAAACAGTGTGAATGGTATCGGAAGTGCCCAAAACTCTTCTGGGGTAGCATCTGACTGAACAAAATTAGGTAGCTGGTAATGACATATTACTGTGGTTAAAGCTGTTAAATGCTACGCAGGAGGTTGTTGGTGGAAACTAATATTGAGACAATTACTTTATTTGATCTGGGTTGAAACTGAACTCCGTGAATAAATCAGAAATGCAGTGCATTGAGAAGTGAGGGAAGAGTAGTGATTTTAGTGAGCAATTGGAAAAATAAACAAAGTTGTAATCAAATGGTTTACAAAGGCAAATTTTGACAAAGTGATAAGTTTTATGCCCAGTGCTTAGATCCATCTAATGAAACAATCAGAATTTAAATCCGTTGAGAATTGAGGGAGGTGAAACGATTTTAGTGAATTGTGGACCACAACGAAGCGCGATGGCAATAGCTCATCACATACTTTGTCCAGATGAGTTAAAAAATACATACCCTTTGTCAGAAAATTGATAAATACATGAGAAATTTCTTCCGAGTTACAGACCTGGCAGACCTCCTTTGTAAGAATCCTGCTGGGCCACAAGAACCTTTTTTACTCCATGTACCTTGCTAATTTCCTCTGCAACCTGAAAAGACATCAGAAAAAATCTAAGATAAACCTGGATCATATCAATGTTGATATGCCCATAGACTAACTAGGCAGAAAGCATTTTACTCAAATGGCTTAAAAAAAATGGATCAGATGCATCAGTCCCAAAAGTCCTTACTTACTTTGGCACAGTTTGTTCCTGCAATCAGACAAGACACCTCTCCACCCAGTTTACTGGCAGCAGTGATGGCATTCAGTGTGATGGGTGTTAGTGTTTCATTGTTGTGCTCTGCAACCACCAAGGTGCTTTGAAACCTTTGGAGGATGCCAGCCTGTTGAGGAAAATGACAGTATACATTCAACAAAATGCATAACTTATTTGGAAAGCATGTCCAATTATTAATAGGCTATTTTCTTATAATTAACACTTTCCATCCTATAGCCTACATTGCAAGTCTTTATCACAGCATCTTCAATCAATCTGAGCCAGCAATTATGGGTGCACACGTACAGTCGTACAGTAGTCGGGGGAAACAACTTGCAATACCACCTAACCTGTTGCAGAAGGTTCAGTCACCTAAGCAAACACCTCAACAGGATAAAACCTGACTCGTCTGGACATTACCAGTTTATAAAAGTCACCCGAAAAAAGTTTAATACGTAGTAAAATAAAACAAAAATGCTACGTGCAGTACGTTCACTGTAACATACTCACCCCATGTAAGATTATTTGTTTGGAGTAACACCTGCAGCAGCAACGATAGTTTCGTGACTATTTGTTATTACAGCGTTTCATAACTCTTAGGCTAGCTATGCTAACACCAGTACACAACTAACACTGCCGCAAACCTCTTAGCTTTTCCGGTTACATTAGAACGTGATGTAAATCATGTTTCTATAACCCCGAGACTTGGATACCTTTTACTAATTCAGTCATAAGTGTGTCACCCAAAACTGCCCCGTGGCATGAAGATCAAAAGTGCTAGCATGCGTGTCATTAGCTAGCAGGCTAGCAGCTGCTGGGAGAAAAAAAACATGTTTGCAAAGCGACAGAATTCACTCTACGCATTAACACTCAGATACACATAAAGTCCGCGTGCATTACTGTTAAATCATTAAAATGCCTCTTACCAAATGTTTCACGTTTGTTTTGGTGAAAGCTCTGTTCATCTTGACCCTTTCAAGCTATTTCTTCTGCTTAAAAAAAACTGTACCAAAGGTCACCTGACGTTGTGTAATTCCACTTCTCGCGAGATAACGCAGCAATATCTTCCGGTCCCCGTTTTAATTTATTTCAATGCAGTATAGTTTTGGTGGTTAAAATACCTTAAAGACGCTCTTATATAGTCAAAATAAAACTATGGAGCAAATATATGGTAAATATGACAGAGGAAAATGTCGTTCTCTGATATTCATTATTTATGTTATTTAAATTATATTACCCTATGTATGGATACAAAGAAATTGCCAATTCACTCATTCAAAGCAAAGTTCACTTGACTGAAAAGATCCATTTCTGTTTCACACATAAATTAATTTCACAGATAGACAATAATATTTAAGTACTCGTACCTGCATTTAAAAAAAAAATTGTTCTTTTTTAATTAGATTGTTATCTTACTGCTGCTGTCTTTAATTGTCTATCTTTTTTATTAACATGACTTCATAAATATGTGAATCTGTATAAATATTCATATTTTACACATGTGGCTTTAAGTCGGTTAAGCCCAAACAAAGTAGGTTTTCTTTGTATAAATAAAAAACTTTTTTTTATTATTATTCGAGTTTAAGAGAGGGCTGAAAGCCTTATCCACAAACCATCCTGCAGTGAATGAAACATTCCATGTCCTTTGATGCAAATTATAAACATCAATGAAATGTAGCAACCATTTCTTTCACGGTATACCTTTAGATACAACATAAGAAGTTACATTATATTTTCTTTAAACAATCAAGTTACCTGACATCCCTCAGCACTTTTGTCATGCATTTGTTTATTAAACAGTGAGCGCATTTCTGCATAAAAGAAACAGGAAAGCAAAAGGAATCACCTGCAAAAAGTCAGAATTCGTCATGGAGTCCCATATTTAAGTCTATTAATTATTTTTGAAGGATTTTCTCCAGACTACTGTGATTTCATACACTAAACATAAAAGTATGTCAAATCATTGTTCTGTGGATCTGGAATGAACATGATAACTCATCCAGTAGAGGGCTCTCTTTTTTTAAACTTAAGTCGACAATAAAGGCGATAATAGATAAATAGTAATATTGCAAATAATAGCCAAATTAACCAGTTATTCAAAAATATTCAATAGGTTGTTCTTTTTTTTTATTTTATTATAAACTATATTTTGAAGGACATTTTCTAATTACAAAAAGTCTGAAACTGTTGAATGGGATTCCCAATGTGACCATTAAAACGTACGTATAATTTGCAGAAAATATTACAGAAAGAATAGAGAAAAGAAATAATATCTGTTTTTATGTTCGCTCTTATACAGTCTTTAGCCTCATTTTGCAGGTAAAGAGGGAAACCTGTTTTCAATATGACAATTGAGTCGTCAGACCTGTGCAGAAAAAAAACCTTAAAATCCACTAACAGTGTGTCCAAGAAGTCAAAAGGGGAAAAAAGAGCATAGGCGATTTGCATGGCACCCTCTCCCCAGGCCCACAGAGGTCCAGGTTTGCAGACGTCACTGGTCGAGGATCTTTGTTTTCTCTCCACCTCTCGGTGGAGGAATACAAGTTTATCACCCAGCAGGGACGGGACGGTCTCCTCTGGCGCTCCTCTCCCGTATCTGTCGGTTTGCACTGGGTCATTTCTCCTGTATGGTGGATATCCTGCTTAATACTTCTTTCTTGGATGATATGGGGGATCATTCAAAAAGTAAGTAACTGTCCGTCTGTTTACTTCGTTTTCACATTTCAGCCTCTTTATGGAGAGTTATTTATCATGCATTGATGCCATTTTTGGTATCTATAGGTGAAGTCTTACATTTTACCATTAACCGCTGAATTCATTTGAAGAACAGAACAATAACATTTGCAAAAGATTATAAATAGACTTGTCCAGAAGAGGACAAAAACACTTTACTGCACCTATCACAAGTTTACAAAATGTTATAATTCTGGTTTTCTTATTTAAAAGTGAACCCCAGCTGCCGATTATTTGCATGATATTTTTAGCTCCTACTTTAATTCAAGAATATCACAGAAGAAACGTAGGTGTTTGTTGTGATACATTCACATTTTCTCTCCATGAGGTGAAAGGGTGAAGGGGTTTAACAGGGATGTCAGGAGGATTAAAAGAGCGCACACTATGTTGCATTAATGCATTCCCTCCGCAGAGAAGTCGGGAATCGCAATGTGTGTGGGCTGTGGAAGTCAGATACACGACCAGTACATCCTGAGAGTTTCCCCGGACCTGGAGTGGCATGCAGCCTGCCTTAAGTGTGCAGAGTGCAGCCAGTACCTGGACGAGAACTGCACTTGTTTTGTCCGAGACGGAAAAACTTACTGTAAAAGAGATTATGTGAGGTAAGAAGTTTACCATTAAGGATATTTATGTGGGGGTGATGAAAAGAAAATTAAGGTTTTAAACATTACATTTAATAAAAGCACCATACAGACTAGTCCACAGTGCGCAAAATTGCACATAATACGCAGAAAAATCTGCAGAGTTAAACATATTTCCACTGCAGGCATTTCATATATTATTATCTAAATGTAACCCATTAACTCATAGTCATTTTCTGTTTATTTTACTTTTTTTTTTTTTTTTTTGCAATTGCAGTAAAATCAGATTCATCCCATTCATGGACCACACTCCTTTTTCCAGGTTATTTGGCATTAAATGTGCAAAGTGTAACATGGGCTTCTGCAGCAGCGACTTGGTGATGAGGGCCCGGGACAATGTGTATCATATGGAGTGTTTTCGGTGCTCAGTGTGCAGCCGGCACCTCCTGCCCGGGGACGAGTTCTCACTGCGGGACGACGAGTTGCTGTGTCGGGCAGACCACGGCATGTTGGTGGAGCGGGCCTCCGTGGGGAGTCCACTGAGTCCGGGGAATATTCATTCCAGACCGCTGCACATCTCAGGTACAAATTATTATTATTATTATTATTATTATTATTATTATTATTATTATTATTATTATTATTATTATTATTATTATTATTATTATTATTATTATTATTATTATTATTATTATTATTATTATTATTCTCTTTTTTCATGAAATATTTTTAAAGCTAGTTTAAGTTAGTTATTTGTGCATATATTGCCCTGTTTTGCAAATTATTTTTGAGACTGAACAGGCCTGTATATGCGTGTCTATTCAAATTGTGCAATAACCACATGCTGTAGCTACTTCTATTTGACTAAATTTGTTCTATTTTTAAAGAGAGTTTTAAAATGTATGTATTTAATTATTTGCATACCTTAATTTATTAATGCATTCATTCATATAAAGCTCAGTAAAGTTTCTATTTTTTATCACTCCTCAGAACCAGTTTCGGTCCGGCATCCTCCCCATCACCGGAATCACGTCCATAAACAGTCAGAGAAGACCACCCGGGTCCGGACAGTGTTGAACGAGAAACAGTTGCACACACTGCGGACCTGCTACAACGCCAACCCGAGACCGGACGCACTGATGAAGGAGCAGCTAGTGGAGATGACCGGCCTGAGCCCCAGGGTCATCCGAGTGTGGTTCCAGAACAAGCGATGCAAAGACAAGAAGAAGTCCATCCTGATGAAGCAGCTCCAGCAGCAGCAACACAATGACAAAACTGTGAGTCAATTTGGATTTTACAGTTTATAAAGTGACATCTCATCTCACAGATCCATCAACACCTGCTTATTATCCTGCAGCTTTGACTGTAATCTGTTTATTTCTTCATTCTGTGACTTAACACAATGCTCACTCAGTTTTATTGTCATTTTCTTGGAGAGACATTTACATTTGAAGGAAAAGAACAAGACTAAGAATCAATTAATTTCAGGTTCAGTCATGACCTGATAAAAAGATTTCTAATCTTTATGAATAAATAGAAAATTAAAGTTGATTTAAGATACTAAAAGAAAAAGAAAATGCATTGATGGCTGTTTTTTTTTGTCTCTTTGTCTGATTTGGTGTATTAAATTAAAACAAATGTGAAGGTTAATATATGTTTATTTTTATTTATTTAATTTACAAATTTAGCAGAATTAGATCTAAACTCTGACCATCGATCATAAAGTTATATAATTCTTCAAAAAATATACATTTTTCTCACATTACACATTTTTAAATCACAGCCTTTATGGATTCCCTTACGATTGTCACATTTATATTGTATAAATAGTGTTTTTTTATTTACATTTGAAGTGTTCATTGTGAAAATACTTCTTTGAGTACATGTTGGAGGCAGGTTATTGAGTGTTTTTCGTTTTTCTTGCAGAATCTGCAGGGCCTGACAGGGACTCCACTGGTGGCAGGTAGTCCTATCCGTCACGACAACACCGTGCAGGGGAATCCTGTGGAAGTGCAGACCTACCAGCCTCCGTGGAAAACTCTGAGCGACTTCGCTTTGCAGAGTGACCTGGACCAGCCCGCCTTCCAACAGCTGGTAAATCCACTCAGAACCAAATAACACTTAAAAAAAAATGTCATTCTTGTGCATGATACTTCAATGACAGTAAATATTTCTATCTCTAAAGATTGGATGAAATGATGGAATTTCGAAATTAAACAGAAAATAGAATAATCACTTTAAACACGTTAATACCTACAAGTACTTTTTGTGTTGAGCTACAAATTATAATTATTATGTCTCTATATGAGTAATTTATCATCACTTATTGTAATACCAGCATCTACATTTTGCATTTTCAGTGTAAATCATGAACTTTATTTAATTCACTGTGATTATGCAAATTAAATAATATTATCTCAGAACAAATTTAAAGGAAAATGCGACTTTTTCGGCAAAATATATCAAAACCAGCGTCTTTAACAACTGTCATTTATCAGACGTGGGTTTTTACTGGTGAATCAGAAGATGACAATATTCCTACTTTTATTGTGACGGGTCATATCTGATAACCATGAAAAGCTGGGAAAAAAAACTGCATTTTATCTGAATTATTTACATGTATCAGTGGATCAACTGGTAATAAATATTTTAGATGAGTAGATGCTTTTGGTCACTGGAGGTTGTTTATGTCTTTTAATCCTCCTTAAGTGTAGTTTATGAAGAAGATAATGGACTCAAACCTCACCTAAATTAAATAATCTGAAAGGACAATCATCTCTTGTGTCACTGAAGTTTGATATTTAAAGGACGCATGTGTAGATCGACCTTTTTTCTTATGTCAACCGTTTCTAAGCAACTCCAGGCCCCACGTGGAGTCGTGACTCTCACGAGCTTCACAAAACGGATAAAGTCATATGTTTTCAAATAGTTATAATCAAATACACATTAAAAAAATAAAGAGATACAGGATGAAATTAATTCCCCTCTCATGTTCTTTCATAAACTAACTCTTGATATGTCGTCACGTGCGCATTTATAACAATTTGTCGACACATTTGGGTGAAAAGTTGATGTAAAATAATGAAAATGTTTATTTTCTTCGGGCAGGTGTCTTTCTCTGAGTCGGGGTCTCTGGGTAATTCCTCGGGCAGTGATGTGACCTCCCTATCATCACAGTTACCTGACACACCCAACAGTATGGTGCCGAGTCCTGTGGACACGTGAGGCGGAGGTGCAGAGGTCAGCCGGACCCCCTCGGAGCTCCGTGAACGCACCACGGACGCGCAAAGACCTCAATGACATTAACGAAGAAGAAGAAGAAAAAAAAACCCACGAGACTGAAGAAACAGGATGAGATGGATTATGCACGAGGATCCAGATTGTGACATGAGGATTGGGGGTGTGACTTTCCCTTTACATAATTACATTACATGTAGCCCACTGTCTTGCTCAAGGACACCTCGGCAGAATGCACATCTATTCATGGACCTTTTACTGGCTTTTTTTTTTCCCTTATGGGACACTTTACCGTTTATTATCATCATACTATTGCCTGAACTGGACATAAGATGGAAAATGTGTTGTGGGAGAAAACACTTGAACCTACATTGTGGACATCTGAGCATTAATACAGTAGGCTGTTGATCCGGAACCCAGAATACAAACTGTGTAGATGTGCATGATTTGTATAAGTTTCAGTATCGAGTCTTGTAAATTAAGGAAGCAGATGAGATGCGCCTTATTCGCGTTTCTCAAGAATAAGTTATTATTATTTATTATAAGGACAGACATAGCCGATCTTATCAATAAAACAATAGTTCTAATTAATGAATGCATGGAAAGCTGTTCGTCTCCTGCACCCAAATGACTCATTTTAATTATCGCTGGGACAATAAAATCAGTTTCTTGATGCTTAAAACAGATTCGGTAAAGAGAATTTCAATTTCACATATAATTAAGTGGCACGGATTTTTTTTTTTTACATTTTATTTTTATTTACCATTTCAACAGCAAGCCCTCAGGTATCTGAAAACTAGAAACCTGCTTGTATTTCGGCCTTCTCAGTTTCCACACCAAGTGGATCACTGACGGATGGCTGACAAGATGTTACTAACCATTTGGCCCCTCAGTCATAGGTCATTGAATCAAACACTGCAATAGTCAAGTCTTATTCAATTCGTTTCTTTCCGTGATTTTTTTCTTTTTATAAATTTTTTTTTTTTAATCTCCTGCAGGGATTGTTCCAACTTTTTTTTTTTTTTTTAATTATGTTTGGTTCCTCTTAAATTGTAAAGTCGCTCTTATTCAGACTCATCCCAGTGTTAACTCGGGGCCCATGGTTACAAGTCTAGACAGAGGACATGCAGAGTCGACCCCTTATCTACATCTGGCATCACCTGCAAAGGATACACTGAATGGACCCACAACAAAACCTGCAGCCGCTCAGGCTGAGGGGACTCCCAGCCCACGGACGCATCCTGGCGTGTCTTGAGTTTATTTTCATTCCAGTAGGAATCCTGGACGACAAATAGCCGCTGGACAAGGGAGCATGCAGGTCAAGCCAGGACTGACACACTACACCCCTACAATTTGTTGGGGCGGATCGACTTTTATCAGTGAAGGAAATTCTCACTGAAATAGAAAATCCTGTTAAGCCTTTATGACATACTGATATACTAAACCCACAGCAGCATAGTTTATTTTAGAATAAAATTGTTAAATCCAGGCCAGAAATGGACTTCAAGTTTTAATCAGTTCAAGCAGATTTAATTTTAGGATTTGAAATTTTGTTTTAAATATTAAAAAGATTTAAATTGTTTTTACACACACACACACATATATGTATATATATTTCCCTTTATTGTTAGGGTATGAGCCTACTATCAAATTGAATTCTAAAAAATGTATTTATAAAGGTGGTCCCATTGAAGTGTCATTTATAATAGACGTATTTTGGACATTTACATTCATATAAATACATACAGTACAAAAATTAGAATTCTTACTAAAGTGCAGAGCAGGTTAAATACAACCCCCCCCCCCCCCAAAAAAAACAAACAAACCCACAGACACGTTTGTTAGGAAAATGTTCCCAAAATATACTGGTTTGAAAAAGGACAAACAGAACTGACAGGCTCTTAAATACACATTCACTTACACTAAAATGTAATTTTTTATTATTAAATAAAATGTACAAAGTGGTTCAAACAGATGTTTGTTAATGTAACGTCTCCAGTATATGCATTTGGTGTAGATGTAAATGGTTTAATATAAAAATCTGCCATCACATTATAGTTAACAGAAACAAATTTACCATTACATTCAATCCTAAATAGAAGTGATGATGGTACTCAGCACAAAGTTTAAATCAAGAATAAAATGCAGCACAAACATACTTAGAAGGATAAGTATTTTATTTTAGAGGATGAGAGTAAATAACAATAAATTAGGCTCATCTGAAGGTGCCTCCCTCAAATAGGGAAAAAGAAAACAAAAAAGGATGTGAGCCTGAAAATATAACTTGTATCATTTATATTTTCAAACAAGGCAGGTTATGTAACTTTCAACTTGTAATAGACTAGAGATAACGCTCTGGTCATTAACATTCAAAAATAACACAAATACAATAAATTAACATGTACAGTACAGATGAAAATGTTTGGCAAATAATACTTAACAGTTATAAGTACATCTTTTCAGACTTATATTGTAAATTGATCTAATTCCACCTATAGACAAACACGAACATAAACATTAAATGGAATAGTTGTGCGCTTCTTTTAACTGCAATATACAAACATTACATTTTGTGCAAATTTGTTATAAACATCAAAATGATTTCTAAGAAATCAAAACAGATGGAACTGACAAAGTAAGGTTTCACAACTCTGTGAACCTAAAGAAGAAACTTTTTACACATATTTGACTTGAACTGGGTAAAGTCAGCACAGTGGACATCATGTCAGTCGGTCCTGTATTGTTTACAGTGTGCACCTCTATCACTCCTCCTGCTTCTTGAGAAAAAACTGCAGTGCTGAGTCCCACTGATCTCTTGGAAAGCGATTGGACAACTCACAGAAATCCAGAGGCTGGGAAACTTTATATGAGCCACAGAAAAAGAACAGATAGATTATACTGGGTGTTGAGCAGAAATCCTTAATCCTTTTTAAAACTGAGAATTTTACTCTGTTGCATGCTATGAGAGATTCTACCCAATAGATTAAAAAACATTACAAATACAGCAGACAGAAACTTATGACAAATTAAAAGAAACAAAAACACTCTTTCCGAATACATTCTTTTTTTTTTTTCTTCTAGAATTAGATATTAATCTCATGATACATCAGTTGTATCGTAATGGATTTTAAAAACCAAAGAGTAACTTACCCGCTTGCTTTGTTTTGTTGTCAGACTCTTTTTCATTTGCAGCACAATCCTAGAGAAACAGAGTGTTCTTACTGTCAAAAACAACCTACTGTAGTAAGTAGTCATATTTTGCATAATTAATTAGACAAGTTTTATTCATGACTGTTTGTATAAATAAAAAACAACAATATTTAGCAGACAAATACTAAAATATTGGACAGTCCAAAGCTGCTACTTCAGTTTTGTTTCTTCAAGCTAAACACACTGCATGTGTTTGGTATAAAAGGTGATAAAGAGTCTCAGTGGATCAAACTGTTGCACAGTGAGGAATGCTCTTGAGGTTAACTCAACAATGAGGGCAGCGGGGCAAGACACCATGCATTATTGCTTTGTTTGAAAGAAATGACAATGGCTTGTCTCTCTTTCAATGGAAGTTAATCGGTGTCTAAACAGTGGTGGCTGCAGAGTGGTAAAGGGTGTGTTGTCAGGGGAAGATGAAGGAGACAAGCTGTTTACCAGGAGTTGAACCAGTGGCAGGTAAATCCACTGTGAAGGAAGCTATTTATCTTTGGAAAAGCCTACGTGTTACAGATTGACCAAGGTCTGCACGAACAATCGTTAATCAGCTTTTACTTAGATGGTTTTTCCTCTGATGTGAATGTTAAGCTGAAATTTATTGTCCTTTTAATAGTTTAATGAGCAGACACTTCTGAACACCATGTAAATAGATTTTTAATATAATGGTCTAAAGAGAATCATGTCTGTTTTTTTTCCCCACAGACTGTACTTAATATATGTAGGTTATTAAACGTTATGGTTATTCACAAAATTTGGAAACAAGCTGAGATTTAGAAGCAGACACGTGTATATACATTTACACCATAATTCGATTCAATTTCTAAATAAAATGTATGATAATAAAGGCAGCTTTTCAGGGTCCACATAGAAGAGTTAGTGTAAAAAAGACACTAACATTTATCTGATAATAATAGAAATCATTTTGTACACACTGGGTCATTAAACGATCTACTAGAAAGCACTGGATTTAGATATTTTATTAGGAAGTGTCGAGTAGAGTTTCATTTATTTGTGTTTAACTGTGAATTTACCTGAATGAATGAAGCTAGCAGCACACAGCTCATCTCCTGCTGCAGGATGACCTTGTTCTGAGAGTTGTTGTAGCAGGCGGAGATGAGGGAGGGGAAGAGCACCCTGATGAGGCGCGGGTGGCTGAAGTACTGGAAGGGCAGCTGACACAGTTTTTGCAGTACGCTGGGCTGGCGGCCAGACTGCACTATCACCTGGAACACACAGAGAGTAGGGCCAGTCAGTCACTGAGCCAGTCAGGCGGCCAGTCAGTGGCACTGCTGGTTGTAAATCACAGCCTTGTGCCCCTCCCACATGTAAATCTGCCACTAAAACAACACACAAACAGCCATTAGGAGAAGACCTGGGGGCCACAGCCTTCCACCACACAATTATAGGCTATAAAACACAATGATGGGATGTTTTGTTCTTCCTTTGTACCGACAGCAAAAGCATAACTGGTGTAACATAAGAGGCAAATTAGAAATGTGAACTGATGTCATTATCACTGCTTCAAACTTCACTTTCAACTTTTGTGTTAAGCTCTTTAAGAAACAGTCACATACGGAATTAGCACAAAAATTTGTTACCGCCCTGTAGGAGTGAAGCTCAGGTTGAGGGGGCATTCACAGTGCAACCGGGGGTGTGAAGGGGTGGGGTGGCGGGTGAAAGGCAGGGTGAGTAAACGTCCACCATCAGTGTGGTCACCCCCCACTTTAAGAAATGAGCAATACCATTAATGGAATTTTCACCCTGCCGACATCCTGCTCTCGATCACAGTCCGTCAATCCGTCACCGTCGCATCCGGGCCACCAATATTAAAACCAAATCACCCCCAGCTTCATTTGATTAGAAAGGGGACTGCTGGAAAGGAAGGGTCCTGGCCTAATGCTCTGGGCATCTCTCTTGAGCCTGGGAACACTACCAGCTCCCCTCGTAGAGTCAGGGGGGGTGGGGGTGGGGGGGGTGTCACCATGGTCAATCTGCTGCTCTGTCTTACAGGTACAGGCTACAGAAGCAGGGCTCAACCCCAATAGAAACCAGAAGGGAAAGGTGAGGTCTTTGAGACACTGTGGCATAAATTTACACGATTTACAAGATTTTAACAATACACTCTTTAATACTCTTTCACTGGCTTCGCCTTTGATAATGCACTCCAAGTTTGAGCAGGAGGATAAACAAAGTGATAACTCATTGCTTTTATCAGTTCAAGGTGAAGCTTCTCAGAGCTGGCCTCTACAGCGACGTTCAAAGGGACAGAAAACAGTGCCACTTCCTAACATCATCCACACGGGTCAGGTTAAACAACTGCAACTTTCATGTAGTACTAATACTTAGATATGAGAAAAGCACATCATTTGTCAAACTGGAATTAATTGGCAAATTCTAAAAAAAAAAAAAAAAAAATGGAGCATTTTTCTTTATTTTGCTGAACTGATCAATGATCGTAATAATCAAACAAAGCAGTGAGTATGTACAGAACAGTGTAAGAGCAAAAATCTTAGTCTTACTGACTTCAACTGATGATGGCTAAGGAATGTGGGATTCACTGGAAAAATGTATCCACTAAAGAATGAAGAAGGGGGGGGGGCAAGTTCTGCATGTTTTCAAATCTACAAAGGGTCATTTCAGAGGTTTTTTTTTTTATAGCATTTTTATGTTACATTTCAGTGAATTCTACATCATCATATTTATCTTGTCCATTGCAACACTGCCCAAAGACAAACTGGAAATATGGGCTCATAAATTTCCAGAGTTGAATTCATTAGAAAGCCAAAAGCAGTAGAGCTAAAATTTCTTTTTTAATCTCGAACATTTACGGTTTAGGTGTCATAATTTAACACTATAGCCAGTGTTATATGTTTGAGCTCAGCTCTGAGGAGATCCTACACACAAATCACCCGGCGATCTCATAATCCTCCACAACGCACAGTTCCATCTTCAGCTGCCTAAACAAATTGTCCGTCCTCAAGTGCCTGACACAAAAAGACATAAAACAAAGCCTGGTGGCAGTGAGAGTCTGGAGGAAACAAAGAAACCAAGTCCCGGGCCAACTTTCCAATCTTTTACCAGGTGAGCAGTAACACCGAAGATCAAACAGTTTCCAACAAGAGATTATACTGTATTGTTTCTTCTCCCAGTTCAACTAGAGTATCTGCAGTTCAAAGCTTGACATCATAAAGCTAACAACAAGCATTTGAACCCATGCATCTGGCCTACGTATAACACAGATCCTGCTTTAAAAAAAAAAAAAAAAAAAAAGAAAAGAAAAAAACTCAAGTGTCTTGGCTGCTCTGTTCTGTCTTAAGCTCAGAGACCTGACACTTTTTAACAGTGCAGAGTTTTATGACGCTTCCATTACATAACTTCCTTACTGTCCACAATGACAACAAAGAGTGTGTAAAGTTAATGTCCTGAAACACAAACAAATTCCTGGGAAAATCTAGTGCTGAGGCAGAAACCGAGCTAGATGTAGTAACTGAGTCAATGTATAGCTTCACGATCAAGGCTAAATCCTAAATAGTGTAAAGAGTTTGAATACATAAGGCCGTCACACTGCACAATAAAAAAAAATACTGCTGAGAAATGTCTGACAAAGCAAATTAAATCTAAATTGTCTTAAGTGTGAAGGTATGTCCATCCATCGCTGCATCTGGACAGCTCAAACACTTCTGGAGGAACGAACGTCAGAGCAGGGCCATATATCTGACATCTGAATCCACTCTATAAACCAGATCTTTCAGACTGGAACTGCTTCAACTGATAAGACCAGCAGCACAGCAGAAACCACAAAGCAAAGTTAGTTAAATAATTGTTTAGTGCTTCTTTACAATGTTTACGGTGTCTTAACAGTGGAGCTCTGGTTGCTCTGGATGTGAATTGCCTTTGCACAATGTGTTTCTAGCAATGCAGACAATTACATAGAAACTCCAACTTGACTTTTAAAGTAAATTTGAACCTTTATCTTAAAACTCTATACCGACCCCGTCCCTCGTTTACACAATAAAGCCAAAGAACTCTTTATTTATCTCGATGAGCTGATGTCGTTGATCAATCTCAGATCGTAGCACTGATAATTCCGCTTTGAAAGGATCCTGATGCTTGTATTACAGACAAATGGAACCCCCTCACTGAAAGGTTCGGAAGGATAAAAATGTCCTCAGCTTCACTTAGGTCAGTTGGAACTGCATTTACCCTTGGACCAGAGTGTAAATCATCTACTGAGCTAACAATCAAGCCCTCTCCTGCCAGTCAGTGGAGAGTGTCTGTCTGCGTTTCTTTCCCTCTGTTTACTCTGCTGGGTGATACAGAGTGTGCATTCCCCGGCGCTGGCTCCCTATGGTCTGCACGAGCTGCACTTACCCTGCAGGCACTGAGGGCTTGGTTGTCTTGGCAGTAATGGACTGCTGAAGGGAGCATTTCAACATCAGGTTAACAGGAATTACAGGCCTAAAGTTTGGCTTGGGCCTGGAGGGCAGAGGAAACGCCCTCGTAGAGAGTGGGAAGAAGAGGAATGACCCTACAGATAAGGTTGAGATTTTGGAGACGCGCGTGGGAGTTCATCCATACCTCATGAGATCCGTACTTGTATAAGAAAATTGTTCACGAAATATAAGCAGAGAGGAGTCAGGTAATGTAACGACAAAAAATATATAGTTCCAAACGCATAAAACATCCTGTTGCTACCTGAAATACTACCTACTGCTTGTATGTACACATTGGAGGTATTTGTGTGTTAAGCCGGCTCGCGTGTGTGGGGGAATTTTTCATGTACTACAGAACAAAACAAAAGTTTCTGTGGATATTCACACTCTCAAACTGCTTGTGCCATTTTTAAGCAAGTGGGAATTAGGTGGGTTAACGTGTCAACAGTTTACAATTACACTTCCGTCAGCTCAAAGATTCAAAAGATCATCACTGTGAATGATTCATCAATGAATCCTGGTATTTGAAGGCGAGGAGATTACTGTTGTACATCTCTAAAGGAAAAAGGGAAGTACAGTTACATGCCAGTTACAAAAAACATTTAATCCGTTCTGCTTCTTCTTTTTTTTTTTTAAATTCTCAACAGATGCACCCAAAAGACAATGAAACATATGGCTACATGAGCAGTAACACACTTGAAAACACACAACCCTATATACGTCACTCTTCCAATGGCTTTTTGTGTGACAAGGTGAATTATTCATGCCCTTGGGGCAAAGGGAATACATCACTACGTATACACTGCTTCAAAGTTCTGCTTTTTATGACCAGCCTTATTTCTAAAGCATATATATAAACAAAAGCTGGTGTGCCGACAGTGAATCAGCAGTCTCTGCGACCGCACAGGCCTCGGGTCGGGCTGCTTTTGTGTCCTGCCAATGCTTACATTAGCTTGAGAAAAGCTCAAGCTGCTCTAAATATTCTCCTTAACGCCATCCATCTTGGTTCGGAACTGAATGGACGCATTCCAGGAACTGGACCACTGGCAAAGATCAATTCTATAGAGAGGGTGCATGGGATACTGTTTCCCAAAAAGCTACACCTAAATATGATTTTTAAAACTACATATTTAAACAGAATTAAGTTAAGAGGAATTTCTGTAATTTTCCCAGACACTTTTTGTGGCTATACCCAGGCTGTACGGGAACAACAGATTCTGCAACAAATTACTAACATCCAAATGTAACTTTGCTAAATACAGTCGAGCATGGCTGCTCCGCTAACGGGTCTGTGGTGTACAAAGACAAATCATCTGTCACTTGCTTAATTCAATCATCAGTTCTCATTTAATTATTCAATATATTATGCAAATCAGGCCTAGAATGGCCAACAAATGCTAATCCTGTACATCAGAATAATTAAATTGGATAGGAGCAAAGAGGAGAGCTCAAGTGGCATGTAGTGAAGGAGGATCGTGTTAATTAGAAGTACAAAATCTTGCAAATTAGAATCAGTAATCAGCCTATAAATTGTTGTGATGGGGGTTGACGTAGGCTACGAGGACGTAAATGACATATCAGAGGTTTGAGGCTGGAGCTGTGGCGGCTGCTGCCGTGTGGGTCAGGCTTAACATAATCAAAGCCCAGCCAACTGTAGCATGGCTAATCAGGGGCCCGGTAGACGGGCCATGCATGACAGCCAATTACACAGCAGCCAGGTCTGCTCCATCACATCCTGCTCACTGCTATTGAGCCCCCTAAGTAGTTGTAACACCGAGGCTAGCATTGTGCCCTGTTTCACCAGGAGGAAACAATGGGTCACTCTGTGGGACAATAGACGACACGCAGCCCAGAAGAAGAGAGGTGCCAAGGCATGAATCTTTAAACAGGTGCTTTTTGTTACGATTACAAAACTACACCTTTTTTCTGACAAATAATACATGAGCAGAACAAAAGTAAGATGATATTACAAGGGTGTGCTCACTAAACAGAAAGAGTTTCACAGCTGAAAACATAAATGTAGCCTATGTACAAACAGTAAGTGAACTCAATGAACTTAACAACTCTATACAAGTAATCAAATCACCTTTACAATATACTGTCATTTTAAGCTTGACCTGAAAAATTTATTAAAATATATAATATTTACTTGATATTTAGATGAATACATTTTGTCATTTTTAGTACTCTACAAATAATTCCCATGCCAAAGTTAAAAGACATGACTAAAATAGCTATTTCCCCCCTTTGTTCTATAGAGCTCTAATAAATAAATAAAAAGAGAAATATTGAATATTAAGCTAAAGTATTTCAGTCAACTGAAATACTAATGGGAAATAACATGTGCATGAATATAAAATTCTACAACAGTTTATCAAATACAAAAGCTAATCAGCATATTAAACATTTTATATATAGAAAACATGCTACCAAAACAGACTTAGAAAATTAATGAATAATAATTGCATTTATAAATATGTTGTGCAGATTCCAGTGTGTATTTTATTTAAAAAAAAGAATATCGAACATATTTAATCATAATCATCATAGTTGAATTCTGTCAAAATGAAAAGCATTTTAATTCATTTCTGTGAAGGTGGAAGCTGGTTTACCTGGTTATCAGGGTGGTTAACAGTGAAATATCCCACACAGATGATAACTTCGTGCAGCAGCTCTTCAGATGACTGCTGGGTGCAGTACCAGAGCAGGGAGCTGATGATGTGCCGGAAAGCAAGAGACAAGCCTTCAGCTCCTAGAACAGACTGACAGATCCCAACAAATGAACGACAGTGAGTACCACAGTAAATTCACAGCAAATTGCCTGTGATTGTGACTACAGACAGCTCAATGGGTTAGAATGCAAACAATGTAATAAAAGATTTGATGTTTTGCTGGTGGGAACATACATAGACATAAGAGTATAAGCAACACAAGCAGAGTCTCACCATAAAACACCCCAATCCTGCTCAGAAATGAGATGCTAAGAGCAGTTCATAGACAGTATTTATTAAACATGTCAGTGTGACGGAGCACCGTAACATCATTGCAGCTCTGTTGGAAGTTTGGGCGTGTTAGCATTGCACTGCCCATAAACACAAAACCTGGGACACGAAGGGCTATTTTTAGAACTCACCTCTTATGCATGTAAGTAATATACTGAAAAAAGCATTGAGGCTACATCAAAAAGGTAAAAATATTGTATTTAAAAAAAATAAATAAATAAATTAAAAAAAATAAAATAAAATAAAAAATATATATATATATATAGTAAATAATTTAAGTACTTTATGAGGGCAAAAGGAAAACCACAAAGCAAGTAGGGAAAAAAGCATTTGTGGTTTGAATGTCAGCTCATGCTTTTTTTATATTTGCTTCGGAGAGGCACAAATTTGTTGCTGTATATTCTGCCAAAATGCAACCACTGCAAAAGCCAGTTATTTACACTGCATTAGACCTTTTAGAAACTCCCTTCCGAACATATTATTGGAAGCTGATGCTACAGCAGTAACTGCCCATCCACTGCAACACATACAAGCCTGCGCTGGGAGGTAATGTGAAACATAAGGTGATCATAACTCTCAACCAAAAAAAGAAACATTATTTAAAATCTTCATAAAACTCAGGCGGTGAAATGCTTTCATTTCCAGCTGTTTTGAATTGTCTAAATGTGGCGGGTCAGTGAGAGGAAGCCGCTTCAAAGTAATTACCGCAAAACATTAAAATAATTAACAACATTCTTGCTTGCTCTCGTGCCTTTCTGTCTCTGTGGTGACTTAGCACACTGAAGCTGTCGGACGCTGCTCCTCTGTGTGGGTAATGTACAGCCCTGCATACAGTGCTAATCACTTGTGGTCGATCCTAACTGCTGACCCATCAGGCTCTATTCAACCTCACCGGTCGACACGGGGTCAAAAGGCACCGTTGTTTATGTCTTTGGGCCAGCTTTGTCCCGAGGAGAGTAACTCCTCTTCTCATAGGTTTTAAAAAGGTAACTAGCTTTAATATAATCATGTATACAGAGTCATTGAAGGCATAGATATATATCTAGGATATATACAATTAATGAAAAATGTAAATATTTAGATTGTTCTTTAAATTGTTAGTAGAAAAGTAGACAATACAGATGTATAATCTATTATTTAATAATAACAGACAGTATGAAATATCAGTTTACAAGGTGTTAAACTTATAAAGAGGAACAGACAGATTTTTACCCATGACCAGTTATCTAATGTGATACTTAAATTTGTACAATTATCAGTATTTCCTATCTTTGATATAAATAAATAAATATAAATGTGATGTGTATAGGGACTTAAACAAATGATGAAATGATAAAACAAAACTTATTTACTAGTATTACATATGGTTCTCAAAGTTTAATGTGATATTATTGTACTGTGTTCATTTGCTAAAAGATTTCGGATTGAGTTATTACAAAAAAATATTTTTTTTACTACTAATGTATCAGGTCCCCATACTGGATACGGACTTTCTTCATTACCAATATCAGCATTAAAAATTGCAGTCTTCGCATTAATAAAAACAAAGAAAGTTGATCTCTAATATGAATTTTTTTTGAATATTTCAAATATGTTTGGACAAAACCTTTTACTCTTATTTTCAACACATGTGTGTAAAACCTGCAGAATACATAGATGTGTATTATTTTTTCAAATAAAAGATTTAGATTCATATTGGGTACCTGAAAGGCCGACAGGTCGAGAAGGGCAAAACTGTTGAGGAAGCGGATGCCTTGCAAAGCCACTTGAATGACCCCGGGGCCGTAGGGTTCCTGACTTTGGGAAGAAGACTCGGGCACGAAACTGTGCAGCAGGATGCAATAAAGGGTGTGGACAACTCCCACCAGGTCTGTGGACTGCAGCACGGCAGTCAATCCAGTTGGATCCTGCCGCTTGTTGTCAAATATAGTGGGAGCACTGGGTACATACAGCAAAACCACAACTATTAATAACTTAATGATCACAGTGAGACAATGATGACAAATGTACACCGATATAATGGAAAACATCCTAAAAAGCATTTGAGTCTACTGTAAATATTTAATGCCTTTCTGCCGCTGCTCTCTTACCAAAACATTTATAGACTAATGATGCAAACAACGGTCTAGAGCTTTTAGACATACAAAAAAAAATCCCAAAGGATGACTTTCCCTATAGAAAAGGCTTTTCCTACTTTCTTGAGAAAAAACAATAGTTTACAATATGTACTGACATCAAAGATAATGTATACATGGATCTAATTAATTTATCTAAACTATTACTTTTATTTAATTTTTCTTTTGCAAGCAAGGAGCAACCAGTCTGTTTCACTTTAGCTGAAGAGTGGGTTCAAGACTACTTTTCTGCTCCCACTCCAGCTATAATAAACACAGTAATGCCATGACATGATGCTCATGGCAGTGATGTTAAGCTGGCAGATCGTATTGAACTGCCTGGCAAGGTGCTGAGTTCTTCAGCACATTTAATCAAGGCACACTAAGAAGATACAAGGTGATATTTTTGGCTCAAGCAAGATACCACTCAGCTGGTTAACGGGATTTGTGACATTATGCCTCTATTATATAAAATATTTACAATGAAACCAGGAGTAATGTGAAAAATTTGTTCATGCTTCAAATGATTAAGAGTTGCAATAAAGGTTATATTTAACAAGTGTGTGCACCTATTGACAGTGCTTAATCTTTCTTCTTTTCCTTGATTACTTGTTTATGCCATAAAAAGGTACAAAACAATATACAAAGGTGCTAATTGCAATCCCCTATATCCTCAGCATCTAGAGTGATTATTTTTTACCATATTTAAAAATTCCTATATCTCAAGACATTTCACTGACCCTTGTGACACTTTTTTAGGGGGGGGGGGTTATGAAAAGATCAATCAAAATATTTTTTTAGTTCCTGTGGTTGTTGCCTCAGTGCACATATGCATGTTATGGAGACACAATGTGTTGTGTGTAGACCAAAAAAATTAAATAGTAAATAATACTAAAATAATAGCACAGAATTTAAGTGTCAATGCAGTGTAGTTCTACTTTTGACAGTTTTCACCTGAAATAAACTAATTAATATCATTATGATATCACACCTTTTTCAGACTAATGAATATTACATTGGAAACCCACAGTGAGTACAGAGAGATGATTTAACACTACTGCAGCAACACCAGCTATGATTTGCAGCCATGTAGAATGGAGGGTGTGTGACCTCTGGATGGAACCTACAGTGCATGCTGATACTTGATGTTAGCCAACAGGCCCTGTGTGAAATATGCTGCTAGGCAAGAACACAGCCTCCTAATGCCATTATAATCCCCTGACACAGCAACTGGCATGGCCAAAATACTCTACAACCCGGTGAAGCATTCTTATATATGACACACTGAGAATGTTGGCAGAATGCAGCTTTTTTCGTTCCTTTATTGATCCTAAACCTGACGTCATTAAACCGGTGAGATGTGGCATGTTTTCTCACAGATATTCAGTGACAAATACATTCCTAGATACCCTTTGGATGCCAATATGACACTAAGCAGCTGGTCGCCATTACAGTAGCACCTTGCAGCTGGAAAAATACAGTAACATGATAAATGCATGAATAGAATTGTCATGAGAAGTGGTACTGTGAAGGAAAAAGCTAGTTTGCTGCCTGGTGACTACATCCTACATTACAAACAAAATGTTAAAACTTCATTGTAATTCTCATTTTGTGTAACATCAAAGTGGTTGTTAGTGCGGTAGGCATTTTGTTTCCTTTTAAATAAGGAATTGTTGTGCTGATGTCCCTTGGTGTGACTGTGTGCTTAGCCTCTGTCAGCGGCACCACTGAACCTCTCTGAGTGGAGGTCACTGTAGCACATGTGGGTGGGCTCCCCCCACGCTGTAGGCTAAGGTTTATGGTGAGTGACAGAGCGCTGGGTCAAGTAGATGCCTATCTCTATCTGCAGTAACGACAGCTTAGCCATCAAGCTGGATGGAGGAAACGACCTGCTGGCTAGTCTTTGTTTGAGCAACCGTGAGTCCCATCTTTATGGCTCTTTCTGACATTCAAGCGCAGACAGTGACTAAGTCTCTTGTTATTAGATACTAAAATGTGGATGTGTATATATTTCAGAGAAAGACCAAAAGATCACAGGGATGTTTAAGGTGTTTGGTAGAGTAAAAGACATGCTCACCGCCCGGTTACGACAAAGCACAGATTACACATGCTGTGCAGAAGAGCTGAGGCTTGCTGAAGGAAGGCGGACATCTTGGGGTATTCATCTACAGGACCTTGAACAGACAGGAAGCACCCGTACAGCTTGTCGATCAAATCTATGTTTACAATGTAGCTGAAAGAGAAACAAGCCCAGAAAAACACACAGTAGTTAATAACAGACAAACAAATTAAACACAGAAGGAAGTCTTTGTACAAAAGCTCATATCACCCTTGCAAACAAAGGCCTTTACTGTGTATACTCCTACAGCAGAGTAGTTGAAAGAAGATATCTCACCTGAGTCCCCCACCCCTGCGATTACTGTGATATCTCCAATTTGTCTTGGCCAATGACAGGTCTCATGATCATGTTCCCTGTACTCTTTCAGCCACAAATCACAGCTAATAGTGTCATTAGAGGGCTGTTGTGGCCCTTGTGCCAGCCCAGCTCTGGGCCCCTGACAGTCTGCTGACCTGGGGCCATCTTCTCACAGCTCCATTATGCCTGAGCCGGATCAGCTCAGGTACCAGCAGCTTATAAGAAATCGAAAGTTACGTATGTAACTACGGTTCTATGAATCCCGGATGACCGCCAGAGGGCGGTGCTGAAAGCACTGAATGATCCCTTCGCGCATGCGCAGTTCGAGTAGTAATACCAAATGAGTCACACCTGTGACCCTGGATGACACTCCAGAGGTAATATAAACCCTTGTCATCCATGGCTCTGTTCCTAGAGACCCTTCTCGCAGAAAACGCAAGGGTCCTGAGTGACAGAGAACTCTGGCGGTCATCCGGGATTCATAGAACCGTAGTTACATACGTAACTTTCGTTCTATTTCATCCCTACTGACCGCCAGAGGGCGGTGCTGAAAGCACTGAATGACGGAATACCGACAATGTCACGAAGGGCCCCGAGTACAAACCTCACAGAGAAGACTCCGAAGATCCTTGCTGAATGATGCAGCCAAAAGGATGAGGAGCGGCCACATTGACATTGTAGAACCTGGTAAATGTGCTCTGCGAAGCCCATGAGGCCGCAGCACATATGGTTTCCAAAGACACCCCTCTCATCGCTGCCCATGAAGCAGAAACGCCCCTGGTCGAATGAGCTGTAATGCCAGATGGCAGAGCACGACCCCTTAGAGCATAGGCATGCTGGATAACCTCCACAATCCAACGAGAGAGACGCTGCTTGGAGAGTGGACCCCCCATCCTAGGGCCACCATAGCACACAAAGAGCTGGTCTGAGCGCCGCATATCAGCCGTAGCCGCCACATATGCACGCAACGCTCGCACAGGGCACAACTCTGGCCCCTGCCCATCCTCGCCTGGAGAGGGCTGAAACTGAGCCAATCTCAACGGCTGGTTAAAATGAGAGCGGGACACCACCTTAGGCACGAATGCCATGTTAGGCCACAGGGTGACACCAGTGCCATCAGGGCTCCACCTGAGGCACGTGGGACTGACAGAAAGGGCGTGTAACTCCCCAACCCTTTTGGCTGAGACAACCGCCAACAGGAAAGCAGACTTATACGAAAGCCACTTAAGCTCTGCCTCCGCCAAAGGCTCAAAAGGAGGGTGGCACAGTACCTCAAGTACCAAGGACAAATCCCACACCGGAATACGGGGTGCGGCCCGTGGATGCAGCCGACGAGCACCCCGCAAAAACAGAGAAACCAGGGGGTGGCCCCCCACTGACCAAGTCTCCACCATATCGTGGTGACACGAGATGGCAGCAACATATACCTTCAGTGTCGAAGGAGATCTACCAACATCCAGGAGAGACTGAAGAAACTCCAAAATAACAGGGACCGGAGAGGATACCGGATCCACACCACGGTCAGAACACCACTGGGAAAACAGTTTCCACCTGTTCCCATACTGCAGCCGAGTAGAGGGCGCCCTGGCATTCAAAATGGTCCGCTGAACAGGACCCGTCAACTGCGGCGTGGACCTTCCAACGGCCAGAGCCACAGACGAAGTCGCTGAGGATGTGGGTGCCATATCTGACCCCCCAATTGAGACAGCAGATCCCGCCTGTCTGGGAGCTGCCAAGGAGTGCCGCGACATAGGCTGTGCAGCAAAGGGAACCACGGTCGTGCCGGCCAGTATGGGGCCACCAGCAACAACCGGTGACCCCCCATGAGAACCCTCTGAAGAGTTGGCAAAATCAGAGGGAGAGGGGGAAAGGCATACAAGAGGCACTGAGGCCACGGATGCGCCAGCGCATCCCTGCCCAGAGGTCCTGGCACCCCCTTGAGGGAGAACCACAGAGGGCAATGTGTCGACCCCTGTGAGGCAAACAGATCCACCTCTGCCTGACCAAAAAGACTCCAAATCGTGCGCACCACTTCCTGGTGGAGAAACCATTCTCCCGGGGGGGGGCTGTGGCGGGAAAGGGAGTCTGCAACCCGATTGTCGACTCCTGGCAGGTATACTGCCCGCAGGGTAGCAAGACGAGGCGCAGCCCACAGTAGAAGACGGCGGGACACGCACAGGAGTCGCGCCGACCTGACACCCCCTTGGTGATTTATGTGGTAAACGGCAGAGGCACTGTCTGACCGTACGAGCACATGCTTGCCTCTCAAGTGAGGCAGAAAATGCCTGAGAGCCAACTGAACAGCACGCAGCTCCAGCACATTTATGTGCTCGGCGCGACGCCTCCGAGGCCAGGTCCCGCGAACCGCTCTGTGCTGCCACACAGCTCCCCATCCTGTGGGGCAAGCATCTGTGGTGACCACCTCCCTGCGACACACCACCAACCCCATGGGAACTCCCCTGGACAGAGACACCCTGTCCCTCCATGGGGCCAGCGCATGGAGACACTGCCAAGTGACCCACAATTTCCGATACCTGTGTCGTGTCACGTCCAGGCGGAAGCTGTTCAGCCATCTCTGGAAAGGACGCAGCGACAGCAAACCTAGGGGCACAACATGCGTCACAGAGGTTAGTTTCCCCAGAAGCTGAAGGAAAGTGATAAGAGGAAGGCGACTGCCTAGCCTGAAATGATTGACCATACCGAGTATGTCGTCCACCCGCCGGGCTGATGGGCGAGCCACCATGGCCACCGTGTCCAAGGACAATCCAAGGAATGTCACAGTCTGGGATGGGGTCAGAATGCTCTTCGCCGGATTGACCCTGAGCCCCAGCCGGGCTACATGGTCCAGCAGGCGGTCCGTATCCCGGATTGCACGCGCCTCTGACGGAGCACACAACAGCCAGTCGTCCAGGTATGGCAAAATCTTCAGTCCACTGGCCTGCAAGGGAGCCAGCGCTGCCTTCACCACACGGGTAAACACCCTTGGGGAGAGGGAAAGGCCGAAAGGGAGCACCCTGAATTGCCAATGGAGGCCCCGATAAGCGAACCTGAGGAACCGCCGATGTTCGGGGGCAATGGGCACATGAAAATAAGCATCCTTCAAGTCTATCAGCGTGAACCACTCCTGGTCCGCCAGAGACTGAATGACTTCCATTGTGGTGAGCATGTGGAACGGCAACACCTTCATGTAGCGATTGAGTCCCCTGAGATCTAATATGGGACGCAAACCACCATCTTTCTTGGTCACGAGAAAGTACGTGGAATAGTAGCCGCTGGGCTGCTGCAGAGGATCTACTGCCTCGATTGCACCCTTGGCCAGGAGGGCAGAAAGCTCCTGGTCCAGGGTCTGTGCCTTTGCCGGGTCGTGAATGATTGTCATCACCACCCGACCGGAGATATGTGGCCGGCGTCGGAATTGCAGTCTGTACCCGTGAGTCAGAGTGGCAACCACCCACGGGTCTACTGCATGAGCAGCCCAGAACTTGAGCTGCTGGTGGGAAAAACATCCGACGGCCGGCCCACCTGCATCACCGGCTGGCCCCACGGCCCTTAGAGGGCATGGGGGGGCGGCGGTGGCGGCGACCAGAGTCCGAGACCTGAAACCGCCGTACTGGTAGGCGGGGAGCAAAAGCGCCCCTGTTGCCTCCCTGGCGAGAATAGCGTGGGTCACCACGCAAACCCTGAGGAGGGAGGTGAACGCGGGGACCAGCGGCCATGTGCCTCGACCCCTGAGAAGAGGAAGAAGGCCTGGTGCGGCTGAGCTCCGAAAGCTGTTGCCTGGTTTGCCGGGCTTGCACCGTCCGGTCTAGCGCCTCAAGGGCAGCTGAACCAAACAGTTGCCCCGGCTCCACGGGCACATTGCGGAGGGACCGCCGACATGCCTCGGACAGGCTTGACTGGGCAAGCCACACCTGTCGACGAGCTTGGACAATGTAAGACATAGTCCGTCCAAGCTCTCTCGTCAGTAACGCAAACGCCTGCAGGGCTGCATCACTGAAACCACTAGCTGCAGTCGCACCTTCAGTACCCTGAAGGGAGGCAGACAACGCAAACATAAGGTGGGCCAGAGAGTTACCCAGACGGCCAGCCCGAGCCCCAGCATTATAAGCTTTGCTAATAAAGTCATCTGTCACACGACATTGAGGCCGAGGACACCTAACATCCGTGCGTAGTGCTTCCTCAGGTGACACGATGAGGGAAGCAATAGCAGGCTCCACAGCTGGAACACGATCCAGCCCAGCCGCAGAAGCATTATGCATAGACGCCAGAGCACGCCCGTCCGACGACAGGCGTGAAAAAGCATGAGGATCCCTCCAACAGGCATGCAACTCCCTCAGGAAATCTTCAGAGGGAGGAACAGCAAAAGGTGCGGAGGCACATCCACGCCTAAAAAAGGCACTATGTGAACCAGGCCGCTCCAGCTGAGGAACCTCCAGTTGCAAGCAACCCAAAGCCTGACGCATGACATCCTGCATAAAATGGTCTGTGTCAGCAGCCAAGCTCCGACCAGATGACAAGGAGCCCGTAGTAGAAGCCCGAGGAGACTGTGTCTCCTCCGGCCCCTGAAAATGGGAGGCAGACGCCGCCAGAGAAAGAACATCATCGTCCCTGGCCAATGTCGGCATGGGAGGAGAAGAACCCCCCGCCTCTGATAAAGGTGCGTCCTGGCGATGGGCATGAAACATAGTCCTCATCAAGTCCAGTTCCGCAGACAACTGCTGAACCTTAGAAGACAGGTCCCGGGTGGACCTGGTCTTCTTCCTAGGGGGGGCCGCTGCTGCTGCAGCGGGCTCACAGAGACGCTTGGAGCGTCGAGGTGGGGGCAAGGGTAACTGACCTGAAGGTGGGAGGTCAGGCGCACCTGCCGGGGCCACCTGCGCCATCCTTTCCAGTCTCACAGCCCGTGGCATGTAACTACAGTCCATGCACGGATCACCTGACAATGCTTCCCGCAGGTGATCAGGGCCAAGGCAGGCAGGACACTGGTCGTGCCCATCATCCGCCTGAAGCACAGCCCCACAATCTACACAATAATGGGAACCATCCATATTGTGCCAGATAGCGTAAAAATACACCTACGACCTAAGGCCAAAGCTGGGAGCGGGTGCGCGAACGCGGGCCCTCACCGACTACGACCAAAGGCGAATAACCAATAGTAACAGCAGGTGGCACACAGGTAGGGAACCACAAGCTGCACCAGAGACCAAAGTTGGGAGCGGGTGCGCGGACGCTAGCCTTCACCAACTAGGAGGCGGAAACCAGAGAAATAAACACTCGTGACCAAAGGCCAAATCTGGGAGCGGGTGCGCGAACGCGGGCCTTCACCGACTACGACCAAAGGCGAATAACCAATAGTAACAGCAGGTGGCACACAGGTAGGGAACCACAATCTGCACCAGAGACCAAAGTTGGGAGCGGGTGCGCGGACGCTAGCCTTCACCAACTAGGAGGCGGAAACCAGAGAAATAAACACTCGTGACCAAAGGCCAAATCTGGGAGCGGGTGCGCGAACGCGTGCCCTCACCAGTCACGACCCCAAAACATGTGGCACTATGAGTGTTCAACAATTAACAGCAGA
Organism: Siphamia tubifer; assembly: GCA_020466265.1. Taxonomy (NCBI): domain Eukaryota; kingdom Metazoa; phylum Chordata; class Actinopteri; order Kurtiformes; family Apogonidae; genus Siphamia; species Siphamia tubifer. The sequence continues at coordinate 20,505,204 of CM035788.1, read as the reverse complement.
CGGCACACAGATATGGAGGCACAATCTGCACCAGAAAAAACCAAGGGTGGGAGCGGAAATCAGATTTTTTTTTTTTTTTTTTTTTTTTTTTAAACCAAACACACTCACGAGTTCAGGTCAAAGCTGGGAGCGGGTGCGCGAACGCGTGCCTTCACCAGTCATGACGCAGTACGAGCATGTCAACAATAAGTGCAGACAGCACACGGGTACGGAGCCATAATCTGCACAAGAAAACAAAAAGTGGGAGCGGGTGCGCGAACGCTTGCCGTCACCAAACAGGAACCGAATTGCAAGCAAAAGCAATTCGAACAATAGAAGGCGGCAGCCAGGTAATAATACAGAACATTAAAGACGTGGGACCAGAGCTGGGAGCGGGTGCGCGAACGCGTTCCGTCACCAAGTATGACCCAAACAGATGCAAAAAAAATAACCCGATTACTCACCCGTAACCAGTCAGGAAACTCAAATAGGGAACTAACACCGTCAGTCCATACACTGTCCACATGGGATGGGTGCGACAGTAACACAAAGAAAACTGGGAGAGGGACGCGGTCGTTACCTTCACCAGGAGAAATGAAACGCTAACACCGTTAGCTGCGTTAGCCGCGTGACACTATGGTCACACAGCAAAATAATGATAAACCACCAACCGGAGAAGCCCGTCGCAGCCCCTGGAGGGCGAAATTCGCAGCTCCAACAATCAGAGGGCGTCCAGCAACAGGGCAAATCAAGCACTTAGCAAACTGCTAAACTCTTGCAATTGAACTGCATGCGAGAAGAAAAGAGGAACAGAGCCATGGATGACAAGGGTTTATATTACCTCTGGAGTGTCATCCAGGGTCACAGGTGTGACTCATTTGGTATTACTACTCGAACTGCGCATGCGCGAAGGGATCATTCAGTGCTTTCAGCACCGCCCTCTGGCGGTCAGTAGGGATGAAATAGAACTACTACTGCTGCCAATCAAGCCTCTGATTTGGCTGCTGTGAAGCCACTGTTCCTCATTTTATCCCCGTCTTGACACTTAGCTTCTGTCATAAGTCTTTTTGTTAGGACTGTCATTCATTTAGGTCCTCTGAAAACAGGTGATTATGACCGTTTTTAACCCCTGCTGCAAGTCATCTGACACTTGAACCAAGTGCCATTGTTTTGACTTGATCCTCTCCCACAGCTTTACTAGGGTTGAAAGCATCTTTCCTCACGCTGGCTGCTTTGTTCAGTGCTTACTCTCTGTTTGACAACCTGCTTGGTGGTCGAACTTGGCATTTAATCATATGAGCATAGATTGACAACAATAGGAGACTAAAAGCACTGAAAAGCACACTAAGACACTGATAATGAGAGGAAAGGAAACAGTAATCTCCTTTCTGTGTGATATATGTTAGCATAATGGCAAAGTTTAGCAAAAGCTGAAAATGTTTTGATCTTTTGTCCTTCCGAACTTGCATATACATTATACGAGGCAGTTAAGGTAAATCTTCTGCTCGTATACAGGATTACCATTCTGACGACATCATTTTTCTCAGGCCCTCCCCTGTCTCCAGGGTTACGACTGGGTCAATGGATGAGAGTGGTGGGCCTGTGGAGCTGTTCCAAGCAGATGAATCATGACTTGTGGGAGGGATGGTGGAAATACTGCACTCTTCCACAAGGCTTCATCAGGCCAGGCCTGCCTTTCTTCACAGCCCACATTTCTCTGACTCCTACAACCCAGAACCATGCGGCAAGCCCAAACGCCAGGTTCAAGGGGACCTATCAAAGCTTTGGAAGTGCTTTTTGTTTATGCTACTTTTTGCCCCCCTAAAAATTGGTGAATGTGTGGAAAAAGCACAAGTTGGAAATATGCCAGAATATACCCTCATTCTCACACTACTCCCATTCTAACAAGACACCAGTTGGACCATTTCCAAGGGATCTGACATTTTGTCAGCCTATTCTTTACATGAGGCACACTGTTGAGGAAGTCAGAGGTTTACCACCTTTCAACCTGGTGAAGAGGAGTGGACAAGGGATGTACTAAGGGAAGTAAAAATGTTGAGAGATGAGAAAAAGAGGCACCATGATGGTCTTTAGAGCAGTGGAAAGGGAAATACCTGATTAGGTCTTGTGTACGAGTGTTGAAGGACTCTGTGGCAGAGCTCTTGACCTTGACATCAGGGGAGGAAATCCTTATGTTCTCGCTTGTCTCAGAGATGTGTGGCCACAAGGACCCCAGGATGGTAGCAATGGTCTGCAGCAGGCCAGTAGTCAGACCTTCAAAGACCTGTTTGTTGACGCTTCTCACAAAAAGGGACTTGTCTTCATCTGGGACATACAGCTGTGTGAAAGAAAGGAAAAAAGTACTAACATTAACCATGTGCAGTTAAATATACAGACCAACTTGAAGTGTCTTATTTATATTTTAGGCTTGTCCTGCATTGCTGGTGAAGTATTAACAAGTTTTATGCTGCAATTTAATGTTATACACATCATGATTGGCTATCATTAAATTAAATGTATAGTCATAAACAGAAAAAATTAAGACTCATTTGGATTTCTACAATCTTAAAACATACAAGCAGATGTGCAGGTTTGAAATATAGTTGCTATTGTTTAACGCAGAGATGTAAAACCTTCTCATTTGGCCTAATGGTTTTGGAAAATGCTGACAGCATAGGTAAATCCTCTGACATTCTCCACAAATCTAATTAAAAGGAGACACGCTCATAAGGCAGCACTACCCCCACTGCCATTCTCTATTGCTTACACATGCATACCACATATACTAATACTCATAAACATAAAAATGAACAAAGATAAACAATAACAAAAGTTGTGTGAGAATAAAAAAACAAACAAACATGTATTTCCTCAAATGATGGGTAGAAGCATAAATATCTTAATTTGCACTGAACACAAGCAGAAAAGTTAGTCTCCTTCAGTGCTGCTGGATATGTCAGTCAGCAGAACAGCTGCTGGGATATGTTTTATATAAACTGAAGCATACAGGCTAAACTCTCCCTCTGTGCCCTGAGGAAATATGACTGCTTTGGATTGGAACTCAGCACTAGAGAAGGAAGCCCCAGTAGAGTTCATGCATGTACCACAACCCCGTGCCTGTGCCTTGTCCTGTCTGTGTTGTGAGTGTAGGCGGCCCCAATGAGCCGCCATCGTTAGATGTTTGGAGTGAGCTGATGTTTACAGTCCTTCTTACAGAGCGCTGAAGGATATGGGCTGACATGTCGCCGCAGTGCAGCCTGCTTACTTGCCTGACTATGCTCTCGCATTCCCTCAGTCATCTGTGGAGAGGTTGGGCAACGGTTTGCATCTACCTCGCTTGTGTCTTGCTCTGTCTTTCATTAAAATTGTGGCAAGATCAGACACCAAAAAGGGCAGGTTTCTGTCAGCATTTAAATCACAGTTTAGGGTCACTTTTTTTGTTAATCCATTTAATTTTTAAGCAAAACAAGGAAGCTTTATTAAAATAGATAATGTAGATGTGGGCACATTAGAAAAAATCTCAAGGTGATTATACCTTGAGTAATTTGCATCAAAACACATTCAATATCTTAACCCTTCTAAAATATTCAACTGGATAGCCCCATCTCTTAAACGTTGTGAATATGCATGTCATGTAGTAAGGGAGAGACTTACTGTTAGTTGATGCAGCAACAGGTCCATAAGGAGTGTGATCTTGTTACTAAACAGCACATGGGAGCAGTTCACAGAGCAGGAAAAGCATGCCAGGTAGTAGGTATTTACAGCAGCACAGAGGGATCTGGGAAAGAAAGAAAAATGACATATATATTATTAATCACAGGTACAAGGGGGGAAAAAAAGCACACCTCAATGCAGGCTATTACTTCCCTTGTGATTTGTTAAAGCACTACTACAGGGATGTACAATGTCTAGCCCTGGGCACTGACAAGACTATCAGTAGTCATCAGGAAGCCAAACACACTCTTCTCTATTTGTGGTTCCTTAAGGATGTAGTTTGTCTTCACAAGTCAAAAGCATATCTCACTGACAGCGAAAGTAAGGATGCCGATTTGCAGAATAAAACACTCATATCAGCTGCTTATGTGGAGACTCCCCTCAATAGAGCCACCTTCAGAGAAGCTGAGAGCTATCTCAGTCCCATCTCGGCTGAGATGGTGCAGTATTTCCGCTGTAGAGATAAAACTTCTCCTCTCAGCAGCTCCTCACAGCCGCCGGGAAGCCCCAGGCAGCGGCCAGTGCTGAGGCAGTCGGCGTGCCTCTGTATTATGTCTGCTCTAAAAGAAGCCTGAGAGAAGATTAATGCTTCAGATAACTGACCAATCATTCTGCTGTGACTGCTACTCCCCCTCAGCCCCGTTTCATCAGTTAATATTTTCTGACAACTGTATATTTTAGCCATTGGTGGAGTGGCATGTCGTATCTGCTTGCTGGAAGAATGGAATCTGCCTCTCTAGTGCCTAAAGTAGGCCATGTTTATTTCAACTGGTAAACATTTTGATATCTACCGAAACTTTCACATCTGCTGCGCGTTTTCGGTCAAACCACGCTGGCATAGTCAAGAAAAATAGATTAGACTGAGGCCGGCCCAAGTCAATAACTTCCTCTGTTTTTTTTGCTTTCCATTTGCTAGTGTGTGGACCCATCTTGTTGCCATATCATTATTGACATTGCAGTGTAAAGCTGTCAGACGTGGAATGTGGTGCTAATGTGAGAAGCACTGCGTTCTGAGTGATCGGACAGTGTCCAAATCTTACATCAAAGGTTGCTTCCGTCCACCTGAAAACAATAACAGAGCACTTTAAAAACATCCTTCAAATTGTGTCTGGCCTGTACAGCAGCTATGCATTCATGAAGTAACTTTATTAAAGAATAAAAATGGTGGAAAATGTTGAGCCTTGATGGTTAAATGCATTGACATAGCCTTATGTGAAGAGGAAGGAGAAGTAACGGGAGAACCTGACCAAAAATTCTCAATTTATGGCCACCAGCATCAGACTGTCTAGTGAACATGAAATAATAGTCATTACGAAAAAACAAAATGTCAACTTTTTTTTGTCATCGTGTTGTATTATAATTTGTTTTAAAAACCTTACAGTATGAAATTCATCCAGGTACATTCCTTCAGAGGACGAATGTAACTTAAGGTGCCCTAAGTCACTATAATGGTATTTAAGATCATGTCCCTGTGAGTAACATAGTGCATAATAGTGGCATATCATATGACGTAGAAAACATAAAATTACTTGGCAAGACTGACTTGATTACTGTCAAAGAGCTTTTACAGAAAATCGAGATAAAGTTCATCGTGGTCAATGGTAGCATTCAGGTTTCAGCTATGAAAAGTGAGATTTGGTGTTCCTTTGCTGCCAAGGGAATTGAAAAAAAGGAAATACTTACACACACACACTCACAATATATATATATATATATATATATATATATATATATATATATATATATATATATATATATATATATATATATATATATATATATATGCACATACAGAAGAAGTAGCAGTGTCACCATTGCATGTAAATCAGCTTCGAATCCACCTTGGAATGCTGCCATGCAAGTCCTAAACTGTGTGTAACAGGACACTGAACCATTCCATGATGAAGTTGGTAATCTACTTTGCACTTTGAACTTTATGTTGAGCTTTAAGGATGTTTTCAAACATTACCCTTACTTTAGGTCCAGTTGCAACATTAGGCTGAGCATGACATCAGTTTTTATTTTGCAGTTCCCCATTTTTAGTTTTAGTAAACTTTTAATTACCAACTGCTTAAGTTTAATAATTTAAGTCTTCATTGTCGATATCAATTATTTATGTCACTGTTTAGTTTTCTTTTTTTGGGGGGGGGGGGGGGTATATGTACAGTTTAGACATATTTGTACTGGTATGAAGATACTTCTATATCGATGCTTCAGTTAAATTGCTTAATTTCTATCCCAACACATAAGCATTTTTTTTGGCTTCAGTCAGCTCACTCAACTGCTTGTGTAATGAGCATGCAATTGCTTTGTAACACAGCTAATCAGGCTTGTCTTTGGCCATCTCTGAACAAATGAGGAGCCTGTCAAAGGCATGTTTGAGTTATGCCCCTTCACCAGCCTTAACAATGAACTATCACAGTGATCTGTCTTTGGTTTCCTCCCACCTAATTGAGCTTGATGAGCATGACACCTGATACTCCGCCCTCTCTGGGAATCGCACTGTCTCAATACTCTTCAATGACAGTTCCAGACACAGATTTGAGGAACAATTTGGTAAAGTGCCATGCCACCCCAGTCTCATGTTGCACAAAAACTTTGAGGGGACTGATGCATGTCATTTTGTAATGACAAAATTCTTTCACCTTCACCACTATAAGCTTCTCATTACATTGCACAGATTGCGCTTAACATGTTCCCAAAGAGACCGCAACAACCATCTTCACCCGCTGGGTGAATTCTCACTACGAGGATAATTTCATTTTGAGAACAGAACCAATTAATAACTGTCACACCTTCTGACTGCAGGACTTACCAAAGTGATATGGTGCTGCAATTCATAATGTCAGCAATATAATCTTCTCACGTACACTGAACAGCCATTTCCTTTAAAGCTATTCAGATACATAAAAAAATTAGGCCAAAAGGTAGAGGGATGGAGCACACCTGATCCCGTCTCACCCCCCTCATGGCTCCCTGGGACCTCTGCCTGGGTGGCCAACAGGCCCATGCATGATAAGGTGAAGGCTTAGGGGGGATTGGAGTGAAACTGACCTTCACATTTTAACTCTTTATATATATAAAAAAAAAAAAAAAAGTCATTTTGTGAACATCAAGTCTTATAGTCAAAATTAGAAAAATATTCAGAAGAGACTATGACAAACCATTAAAAATAAGTTTGTTGAAAAGTTTTAGAAATAATTCTGATTTCCCTGCCATTTTCCATTTCAGAAATGTTAGAATAAATCCTTTAGGCACACATGAGGTTATGCCAAGTCAGTTTTTATAGCAAACAGATAATTCTTAACTTGTGACAACAGGACAAGGAACACGTAAAAGGCCCTTTATACTTATTGTCATGGCTCTGAGTTATCAACCCTGAGATCTGTGCTTCTCAACCTGAGTTTCACATTTCTCGCCCTCTCTGTGCGTTTCCTATGTGTGCAGTCAAGCCTGACTAGAGCAACGCTGCAGAAATCTGACCAACGTCCAGATCAGGTTGAGTCCCCTCTTCTTAAACAGGGTAAATTTGTGTTCAGGGGAAGAAAAAGAATCCTAAGCCAAAATAAAAGGTGAAGAGCAAATCCATTTCCTTGTGCTGTCAAACAATCCCTTCATTCACTGCTATCTAAATGACATTTAATTTGATTCTGCTGTTGATCTCTCCGATACCCTGAGTGCTTCCAAGACATCTACTCTGGCTGTCCTGCCACGCTGGCCAGGTATGAAGGGAGAGAAATCTGATGAGCCGTCACACAGCATCATGCACAGGGGCACGGGTGTGTGCACGCACATAAACATCCATAGACACACACTCACAAACACATGTGCACAGTTGCACAAATGGTGGCAAACATCCTGAAATAAAACCATAGGTAGCAGGTCTGATTTCACAGGATACACCAGGTCATGTGAGACAGAGGTGGAAATACAAATTGCGTTAACACTTGTGTCCAAGAACTCTTAAACCCTTCCCTTGAGATCACCTGTTCAAGTAACCACCATTTTGCTACTTTTCCCTTTTAATCCAAATTAAATAAAATAACTTAAGCAACAAATGTGCAGAATTATAGAAGATAATTACTGTGCTTCTTTAATTTAAACAAAATAACACCTGCATCTTGTTCATTTAGTCAGTTTCGTATGGCAACGGAAAAGTGTTTGCAGACTTTTAACAAACAGCACAAAAGATAGTCTTTTCCTCTCTCCACTGACCTCTATTGGAAACCAGAAAGACACAAAGTGCAATCCGAACACCCGTGCTTCAATCACCAGGTAAAATGTCCTTTTACGCCTGCTTTAAGACCATTTGTAGTTGTCAAAACAAGACCATGAGAAATGGGTTGGTCCTAACGTGTAATTTTTTAACAACACTAGTAAAACAGAACTGGCTTAGAGAACTCTAAAATAAAATACAAAATATCCTCATGAGACGAAGCAGTGCGTTTCTATCCTCTGTGGGGGAAAAGAGTTTCAGAGCTTTACTAAAAAAAATTTAAATGATATTCCATCTGAAAAAACTCTTGCATTATATTCTTTTCAATCACGTTAATTATTTTATTTAAAAAATAATAAAGCCATTTATCAGGAAGACATGTACATTTTGGTATTAGCACTGGTGAAAATTATTGTGGTTCCTTATAATACCAGATGACATATCCATTATTAAATGCTATAAATTTAGAGGACAGACACAGACTAATGTTTAAAATGTATTTCATTTAAAAGGTTAAATTTGGAATTAAAATGGATACATAAATATTCTTGATGACAAGATATAAAACAAAATTGTCAAATCTTACAAAACTAACTCCACTGTAAAATGAATATTGCTAATGAAACACTACAAGGTAACATTTGGAGTGTTATTTTGCATTTTGTGTGATATCATCTCTCTGGTTGAAGTTAAAGATAGTGGCTGAATGAGGACTGATCAAGACATTCCAGTGACCACAGGGTTGCACCAGGACATTAGCAGAGCCTTGTAGAGGAATTAGCTCATTAATGTAATGGTAACAAGATGGAATCGGCCTCCCTGGGGAGAGATATGGCAGGAGCATCTCCGCAGCTGCCTTTTTTTGTAAATCACTCTGCTTATCTGGTAGGAGGAGATGATCAATACGGCAGCATCACTGTAAACAGATAATGTAGCGTACTCTAGGGCTCACGTCTGTATAGCAGCCCATTAGGCCACACAGCCATCCAGATGACGGATAGTGATAAGTAGACAGCAGGGCTGCGTCCTTGTGTTGCATCTCGTCACCAGCCCTAGTCTGTACTGACCTGACAGAGCAACATTGCAAGGTTAAAGTGTGACCTCTCCTGTGTTTTTTTCTTTACACACACATATATTATTTAAAAAACAGTCAGATATACGTTTATGAAAAAAAAAACCCTCTCCGATCAAGTGAAAGTGGTCAAATCTGAATGGAAACAAATATAAAATTATCATCTTTTTGTTTGCATGCACAATTTCTTTTGTGATAATCACACAAATTTTCTGATGTTTCTTTGCTGTAAGACCCATCATTCTATTTCCAATGAAAAAAGGTTTCTTCCCACTCCTATATTGTATTTGAAGTATTGTACTTGCATGCACTTGTTTTTTTTATATGCAAGGCATTCTGTTGTGAATACTTACTCACTCGAAATACATTAATTGAAATGAAAAATGCATATTAAGACTGTCTAATTTGGTGAACAACCCACATTGTATTTACTTTCAACAATAAATGCAATTTCAAATGATGTAAAATTCACAACTTATTAATTTTAGAGATTTTTAACCCAATTATTAGCATAAAAAGTTCCATAAATACTTACATTTTAGATGTTTTACACATGACAAAAACAATGGTTTTATTTTTCACATTTCTTCAATTACATCACCTGATATAACCTGATATACACCTTTACAATGCAGTCTGGTGATTATCTATTTGAACAGAGACATTCAAATTATTTTTGCAATTATATTAAGTGAGCCTCCACCCAAGTAGCCTATATTCTGGATTTGCTGAGGATGAAGTTCAATTCCCAGCTCACAGCAGCCAAAGCTCCCATGGGTCATGTTGTATTAGCACCACTGACAAGGTCAACCAGAGAATTAATGCATAAATCTAAACAACCCACGAAAATAGCTTATTTTGCCTCAAATGTACAGTGTATACATCCGAGGTAAAACACAGTATGTCTAATTGATTATGTTAAATTCCACTGCGTAATATTAAAAAGCTAAATCTTTGCTTTTTTTTGCACAAAAATTAAAGCAGTTTGGGATACATGCAGCTTGGTCTGTCACTGGAGAAATCATAAAATCCATAAATGTACTCTGCATACTGCTAATACACTGTCACGCACATACATGCAAGCACATTCAGAAAACAAACAGCAGTCTCTCTGTTCAAGTTCTCAATTCAAAGTCTCCCTGAAATTCCCTCAGTTTACAATGATTGAGGAAGAGAGACTACAAAAAAAAAAATCAATATACATGTGATGTCCTTTAAAAGCCTTATAAATATAAGAAGCATTTGTCCATTAGCAGAGATTCAGAGACCAGTAAATGCTAATGAATGGGGGGAGCAAGGCCATTCTAGTCCATTACAGAGTCCCACTAGTGAGTACAGCAACCTCTCTGAGGTTATCTACTGGCAGGCCATGCAAACGGCAGACCCACAACTCAAAAATACTCTGCACTCTAAATGATAAATGGGACACATGTGCTTTTTGTATTTCCAGAGAACAGAACAAACACAAATGGATTACTGAAATAGAAATGCTTTCCACTGCTACGAGGCGAGTGCAGTTACTCATTAATACATTCTGAGAGTATTTATTGAGATGAAGCAACTATAAACAGTGATAAAGGAGGTTAGTTGACATCACCTCACTCACTTTATGCAACTGCAAAAACGCAAATAGGAAATAAAGCAGTGCATTATCAGAGAGGTCAGTGAAAGGATACAGTCGACGTATGATATTTTAACAGCAACATTTTTACTGTTGCGTTTGTCAAGGAAAAGCTGTTTGATCAGACCCCAAAATGCACCAATTAAATGCTTATATGTTTTTTTTAATTGTGATTTTAATTTTAACTTCCTGAATAAATATGTAGCTTTCAGTGTCTACAAAGACAAACAGAATTATAGTCTCAAAATATAGACCTATGAAAAAAAAGATACAAACCCCAAAAAAATTTATTTTAGCATTTACAATCAGTTGATTGATAATTGCTGTGTATACATATTCATCTGACCTAAATAGTCTGAATGAAAATCTATAAATAGGAGAGAAAATGAAATCTAACGTGTGTTGAAAGGATGGTGAACACGAGGAGAACAGATATTTAGCAGGTACTTTTCATCACAGGTTGCAAAAATATCCACTCCACACCTGTTCACATGTTGATCCTGAGCCCAAATTTAGACTTACACCTAGCCCACAAGGCCACATTCATAGTCAGTGTCACTACTGGTCTCAAAGGCAACAGGAGGTTAATGAGATCCATTCTGGTTTCAAACAGCCTGTTCAGCATTTCCAAAATCAAATTAAACCAATCATAAGCTTAAGAGACAGCTCACCCTGCTGGCTTGAAACAGCAATTTGATTAATTCACGAGAGTAACTGATTTTTTTATGTTGAATGGTGATCCAAAAATACACCTACGCATTGCAAACACTCCACTAATGGCGAGTAATATTATGTAAATAGCCTCATATGATGATAGTACTCACTTGAGAGGAATACGAGTGACTGCAGTGGGCGTGGTCCCAGCAGTGATGACCTGCAGAATTTGTTCCAAAGCCGACAAACCACCGCCCACTTGGAAGGCCACTTGGTCGGCATTGTTCTGTTGAAAAGGGACAGAGAGAGACAAACAGAGAGGCACAGTCAGGGGGCAACAAGCTACAGGCTGGACAGGGGATTTCATGGCTCTCACAGGGGAGGGAACCTTTCTTTCTCTCATAGGGGCGAAGGATTGAAATCTGAAACAAAGTGATCCCTTAAGTATTCCTGTTTAATCTCAAAAGTGCACAACCTGACTCCGCCCAACACCAGTCAAATTTCAGGCGAAGGCAAATGTTCTGCAGGCTCCAGTTCACACCAGGGTGGTCTCTACAGATGACCATAGACTAGGTTAAACTGGGAAAACGCCACCAAAACTGCAAAAAAAAAATCCCATGGTGATAAGACATCTATAAATTTATATCAGCACTGTTACATGACAGAGTATATGATACCAAACTGATCAGCATAAAGTCATATATGTTGGGTTAATTGCACTTACATTACTTCATCTCTTGTGTCAGTCTTTCCAGGGATTAAAGTTCCATGTAATCCAGTTCAGGGATTTGTTTTAACACCATTCAGTTTCACATGTTTGCAAAGGGTCTTTTCTCAGATTTCTAATTACTGTAGATAAGATAAAAACTGTGCCGATAGCAGGATGTCTGATTTCAGTGTGTCAGACTGAATGGTTTACTACTTGTGCTACCTCTCTTTTTAATTTTACCAGTAAAACTAACAGAACTGCCTGGATCATTTGTGCAACAAACAGCTTTATTTACTATCTTAGAATAGTGTTCTGTGCACACCTTTGTTTTAAAAAAAAGTTATTACTTCTTTTTTGGGTCAGCACAACTCATTTTGTATATTCTCAGTATCTTTCAAACATGCAGAAATTGCAAATGAAATTAAGAACAATTTGATACTTCATCTTAAGAGTATGTTTCTGTACTTTTCAAGTTATATTGTCTTTTTTCTTGATTTATTCACTGGCTACAAATACACTAACTTAGTCAAAGAAAAATACATCAGCCTAACAGATTAAATTTATGAACACATGTAAAAAGTTAGGTCCTGCCCTCCTGAGATGATAGGCGAGAAGAGTTAGAGTAATTGGCAGTGGGTCAGATGCTGTTGCTACAGTGTCTTGTAAATCAACAAGTACAAAGCCAGCAGCAAACGCTGCTATCAGGCATGTTTGTGCCTGGGTTGAAAAAGAGGAAAGGAGCTGGAGGGGAGCTGCTGATGGAGGGACGTCTTCAAACAACTGCAGAGGGCCGTGTTACACTGCAGGTCACTCCTCCACCTAATGAGGTTACAGGCTTCTCAGTGCTGTGACAGCACTAAAATCCAGCCACTTCACAACGCTTTTGTTCCGTAGATGGGAAGTTGCCAACAAGCCTGAACACATTGAGAGAGAAGCGCTTTACCAAATTACAGATAAGCTCTTCATCTGTCATTCATGCTCACTGCTGAGGTAACTGCTCCTCGATTCCGGTGTCAGACACAGACAGAAGACGCACTGAACAATCATATGAGGTCTGAGACAAAAACATTAACAAATATGCCAAAAAAATACTTGACTTCAACATAATGAGAAATAACTTAAAAGATAACCTGAAGACCCAGAGCAGGAGATTTTAACTCTGTTTCCTTTATCTGGGTTTCCAGTAATTTTGAGAACTAATCAATTGGATCTCAGTCACTGAGCTTGGCTTAACCCTTCTCTTAACTCTCCCATCAACACACCTACCTAAAAGCTTCTAGGCTAAATGAAAAGAGGCATCTCTTTCATAGCAGCTTATCAAATGGTATTAAAGGAAGTAAATGGGACCTGCCCAGTCCTGGCTGTCTCCTGTGGAAAACAGACAAGAGTTTGGCTAGTCAATGCCTTTTCTGCTCTGCTGACAGATTTATCTGCTGTGATGATAGAACAATACAGGTGAAGAGGATTAGTTCAACCTACATGGCATACTGTCGTTAGGTGGTCCAAGCATGCCATGGACCATAGAAAACAAAGGCAATACTATGGAGATGCATTTCAACAAAAACATAAAAATATACTATTATTTTGTGTGACATCAGCTGCCTAATATTTTCATCAAGTGGAAAGCAGTTGCTTAACTGAGCAAATAGGATAGCTTCTGTAGATGATCATTGTACAAATATAATCAAGCAGTAGCAACAGAAATCATATTTACATGTGATCACATTGACAGTCTAAGTATACATTAAGCTAAATTTGCAAACAAACTTTTAACTGTTCGAACACAAAGTGTCAATGTCTTCCACAGTTTGTTCTTAGAGGGACGCTCAAGCAATTTGAGAACTATGCTTGTTTGCAGTCTTAACTAGTGCTGATGGAAACCTGCAGTGCAACTAACTGCACGCAAGACAGAAAACGGTCTCTCTGATCCATATACATAAAGTCACAACTGTAGTTCTAAATAAAACCAAGGAGATTGTGGGATGCATTACTTAAACACCTATATATGTACATCGAAGTTTCTGGATTACAATTCATGAAAGATACAATTTTTATGTTTTTTTTTTAAACTTTCTGAGGATGCATTTATTCTTTCTATGAAAAAAAAATCAGTTGTAATCTTTTCATGCAGAGTAATTATTTCCTTTTGCTTTCAATTCACAAAGCTCAGGATAACATTACATACATTTGGAATAAACCAGGGGTGAAAGACCACATGAGCATATTTATAGTTCTGTACCTTGAGCAAGGTACCCCCCCCCCCACACACACACACACACACAATTGAACAGCATAGCTAATTTTCATGAAAGAGACAGCAGCACAGCCATTACTAAGGGCTAAGCATTAAGAGACAAGTAAGACAACTGGCTTGTGAATTATGCAACAGGGTGAATCTTATCTTATTATCATCCAGTGTGACCATTGTTACACCAGCTGATGGAAAGAACTGAAGCAGCTGGTAATTCCTGCAACAGTGTCCATTGACCAGCAGAGCAGCCAGCTTGCACTTTGTAGTCTCCTCCCACAGCCACTTTAATTAAAGTGGGGAGGAGGGCACAGCCTTAGTCGTCCTTCCCAACCAACAGATGGATAACAACTGGCAGAGCTCATTAAGGACTGACTTCAACTTTGATCAAACCATGGGTCCCCTCATTCACAACTCCCATCCAACAATCACCAAGTATGGCTAAATAGAACAGATCCAGCTTCTTCTTGCATGAATTTCATCACTACTGAGTCTTAGAGTATAGTTGAAGAAGTGATAAACAAAGCGTACCCTGAATACACTGCAAACCACAACAAGGTTTTTGGAATAAACATTTTGAGATTCAGTATAAACGTATGTGTTTACAAGACAGAATTGCATATGATTTAGTACACTGGGAGTCTAGGGTGAACATACCAAATGCATAATGCTACATATCATGTTTACTCTATAAAATGAAACAAAATTAATCAAAGGGCAGTGTGGCGCAAAATTAACCATCCCACAGAAACCACAGTCAATGTATAGTAGTAACAAATAAACAAAGAGGAGTCATTTCATTCTCTCTTGGGCTTAGTAAGGAATCAAATACAAGTGCATTGTAACATATTTTAACTTTAGTGCATGTGAGTTTTTTTGTATAGCAACTGATTATTCAAGTGGCAGATGGTACACTCAGCTTTACAAATAAAGAGAGAAATGGAAAGTAATCTGTGGTCTACTACTGAACTCCATTATTTATGACATTAATCATACAGTCAGAAAATCTGCCATTAAGAAAAATGCAAATAACAGAACTTAAACGAATGTTTTTCACTTTGAAAAGCAACCTCCTTAAATACATTTTTAATGGTATGGCTCTTGGGACTGAGATGTCAGTATGCCAGTTGGAACAACCCATGATAGATCGTTTGTTGATCTTGACTACTACTTCTAGCATCAGCAGCACAACACAATTTTCATTCCACATGTTTTTGTTCTGCTACTGTGTGTTAATTATTTGAGTTAAAAGTCTCAAGAAGTATCAGAGTGCACCATCATGGAACCTGCAAATATTGATGTTTCTGTCAAGGTACCGGTAATCTATAGTAAAGTTGATTTAAATATACAGGGTGGGTGAAAAGTAACTACGCATTAGAAATTGCTTATTGGATTTCTGCAACTATGATAAAATTCTTTTTAAACAGACAACACTCATGACAATTTACTTAATCTGCTGGATTTGGAGACAGATTCAGGAGGTTATCAGTGTCATCCCAGACAACATCCTTCAGAAGGTTGTTCATTCCATCCCTGGCCATTTATGGAAACTGGTTGATGTCACCAGTGCATATGTTGAAATATGAAGATTTACTTTCATTTACCACTGTAATAAAGAACATGTATCATTTGTTTCAATATCAATTTACCAATTTTAATGCCTTCACACACACTGTCGTTCTTGAGTGCAGAACACAACAAATGTCATAAGACAAGCACATATAAAGACTCTTTATGCAAATCCAGAAACACGTTGGTAGAGTGTGAAAGGGGTTTCATAGAAGTTACCAGTCAAAACCAGTTAAACTCACTCAGGTCACCTCTGCTATCTTTGACAAAGCCCTGACACTGCTGATCTGGGGTCTATCTGTCAGTCTGCTGGAGGCCCAAGCAAAAAAACATTGTTATACTGCCACTCTTTACCTACCCCCATGTCCCCAGACAACTCTTTCCACTCCCAGTCGTTCACTAAACCAGACTCAGACAGGCAGAAAATATAAATGTAAATACAGTCTGTAGGTTTCATGCTCCTGACAATTCTTTATCTATCATATACGCTGTTAGTTTCTGGACAAGGTTTAATTATAGCAGTGGTAAACACTTGAGGCATTACATACAAGTTCTTAATAGTAAGAGAAGCGCACAGCCAAAAAAGGAGCACATTGGGAAAATCACATGTCTCAATCACTGTGTATGGGGGGGGAATCAGGTTTGACACAAAATAAACCATTAGAAACCACAGAGGGAGAAACAGAGTGGGGTCAGAGTCGAGACGTAGCCTAGAAAGCAGGGGAGAAGTGAGGGGGTTGGGAACCGCAGCAGCAGAGCAGGAGGGGAGTGTCGGGTGTTGTCTAAGGAATTAGCAAAGAAAGTGGAGACTGAATCAGATATGAAGGAGAAAAACAAATCTCTAGGTGAGTCAGTGACATGAGAGATGCTTGTTAGGTCAAATAATCTAAACCGACTCAACTTGAAGTGACTCAGGGGCCAGACAGCCATGCTGACGGAGACTCTATTTATTTGTCTTTATTCCAGGGATTAGAGAGGCAAGTTGTCCCCAAGGCTGGGTCACAGGCCAGTGACACAGCTCCACACATATTGGGGTCGGTGTTTCTATCAGAAGCTGGCAAAGCAGAACTTGACAGACAAAAAAAAAAAAAAAAAAAAAAAAAAAAGAAAAGAAAAGAAATTGTGTGTGACAGATTTAAAAGACAAACCCACAGTATATGTGCACTGGGCCATGAGCTGCTCCTCAGTACTGACACCAAAGTTGAGAAGAGGACATCTCTTAGCCCAATGACCTCTGACCTCCCACTGAGAGTATATGGAGCTGAGGGGAGGAGTCCTTATGTAGTGACAGCTTGTGAGCTACTCACATCACTCTGCTCTCCTCCTCTCTCCTTACAGGACGTTGTGCCACCCACTTCAGCCACCTTTCTCTGCCTCTCTGGGGAAATTCTGTAATAGCCTCTCCAGCCGCCCCCCTTATCACTGATGGGACACCATAATCTTTCTATCCTCACACCCAGAAGCATGCACAGTGGGATGTTACGTTTTGAACCACAACTTGGCAGGAAATTTATGCCTCATTACAGGAAGTGGGCTGTATATTCTCCTCATCATAAACAGAGTGGCAGGTGTATAATTCCTCCCCTCAGTGTCTAATTGAAGTTAATATTATGGGTAAAACGTCATGCAACAAACTCCCCGTGACACGTTTCACATCAACTGTAGTCATCAAAGTCTGCGGTTTTATCTGACAATTCTATATTTATACAACTGTTAAGATGTGCTAGAAGAAAACCAAATGTCAAGTCGAATTCTCTCTTTGTTGACTAAAGTCTTCTGCTTTAGTAACATTTCATCTGGAAATCCAATTTAACATTGTCTATACCAATGACATCTGAGTCATGCAAGCCGCATAGACAAAAGACAATGCTTGCTCTCGTGCTAGGAAGCTTCTCTATTGGTACCATGTGCACAATGAAAACACAGTTAATCTGGTCTTCATTAACCAATAACCAAAGGCAAGTTGCTCCAGAGTAAGTGATACTCTACACTGGTAGGGAGAGACAGAAGCAGACACAGCCAAACACAACTCATCACCAAAGAGACATGCCAAAGAGCTGCCACGACCTGTGTGCTGCTGCAAACTGTTAACAGCAAAGCAGGTCATGCTGCTCATACTGACTATTATATATCTTTGGGGATTTGAGGTGACACTTTCCATCTATTCTTAATGTTGTATAGATGTATATTGTTGTAAATTGTTTTACCTGTTTCTCTAAGATACGAGAAATCTCTCCTAAGGTTCTGTCCAGACCAGACACTTTGTTGTTGGCCCACTGTCCACTGTCTTGGCCTTGCAGCTGCTTCAACAAGTTCTTCACCAGGCGCTGCAACCTAAACATACGGCAGTCATTAATATGTTTACAAACATCAGTAGCTGATCCTTGTTTCCACCCTACTTTGCCAATTTGTAGTTATCACTGCCGTACACTCATTTGGGTAAAAATGTAAAAAATGAAGAAAAATTCTTAGTAAAAACTGAAGAAAGCACTTACTTAGCCTTGTATGGGGAGTCAGGGACTTGTGGCTTTGCCTCCATTGATGTCTCATATTCCTTTGCCCTGCAGAGGAGGAAAGTAGGAAAAAAGTCTTTGAATCCCAGGACAAAAAGTGTTTGGACTGTCAGTAAAGAAAACAATGGATAAAAAGTGCGAAAAGAAAGAAACAGCTCATGCTTAGTCTGTTTATTTGGCCCGTCAGCCATTCACCAAGTAACCTGGCTTTAAATAATCACACAGCAGATCTGGAGGGAGTGGATTTTTTGCTGCCATCTAGTCATACCAACAACATCTAACTCTACCTTGAAATTCTGCTGCATTTAAGTCACATTTAACTAGGGAGGATCAAATTCTTTATTCCCCTCAATGTCAAATAAACAGTTAGCAGGCGTAATAAGCAGCATAACCAGTGTTTTGAATGTATGACCTCCTAGCAGGTCATGGTCATTAGGGGACTGGTGCATCTGTGGCATTACTCCAACAGCCAGACTCTAAGAACATCAAGTGCATACGTGTGTGTAGACAGAGCGCAGGGAATCCTATCTGTCAATCAGACATTCCCAGACATGATAAAAACTATTGATCAGTTAAATAGAGCACTTTCCAGTTACCCATTTCTACACTGATGAAATCAGACTGTTCCTGGAAGACCACAGGTGGAATATCCCAGCAGAACAGACCTGGACCAATTAAAGCTCAACCCAATGTTCATAATCTGTGCTATTCAAGGGCAGCCATCTAACAACTGCAGATAACTTTCAGACTTGTCTGGAGGACACACCAATGCCTGAAACATTACAACTGAAGTGAAGAACTAATGCAGCATTTCTTTTTGTTTGTTATAGTTAATGAAAAATAAAACTAGCAGCGCAAAAACATTTCCATTAACTGAAATAGAAACACTTGATATCCAATTAAAAACTACAACACAGGACAAATTAAAAAAAAAAAAGTAAAATAAAAAAAATACATAAGATAGAAGTAAAGATACAATCAGTTTTGTTTTCTCAGCTTTATTGTTAAAGGATTGGAAGAGTAGCAGGGCTCTGAGCAATATGGGATATTTGGTAAACAAGGATTGTATAAAACATATTTTATGTCATCCATTATTTCACCCTGCCCTTTTTTTTTTTTTAAACCCATGTCTTCAAAATAAACACAATCTCAAAGTATTTGTCCAAACAGAACAATGAAATAAAAACAGACAAACTGTAATAAATTGGCAACTAACACATTTAGGTCTTAATGTTAAAATCTTTAGTGCCATTTTTGGGACATTTTTTTTTAAAGATTACAAGGTCCTAACCAGATTGTAAAATCTTGTTTCCACAGTAATCTGAGCTATATCTGCCCTATTTGTCATTTGTGATATTGCAATATTAATCTGTGACAGCTTTATATATAACGAGGTTAAATAGAGAGCAATCGCAGAGTAATTTATTACAGTCAGAAGCAGCCTATGTTAAATGGCCCTTGTGTAATAAATATTATGAAACTGATTACCCATATGGGGGAAAGCACAAATCTATAACGCAATACTATAGGCAGTTTGTAACACAAGTCATTTCAGTTAATTTTTTTGCTTTACAGGTATACTTTGCTCCATTGTGCCAAAAATCTATTCAAACTATGATTCACAATACCACACATTATTTAAGTGGTAATAAAAGAGAACAAAAAAAGAGATTAAAATTAATTCTAATGCTTTAATTATCATAAACCCATTTAAGTTGAATGTACAATATAAAGCATGTGTGCCTATTTACACTAATGTCAAGCAGCAGACTGAGTGAAATAGGTTAGGCACACGCTTACCACCTCATATTCTACACTAACTCCATGTTTATACACACCACTATCCACAATAACACACTGAACACTTTGTTTCCTACTGAGTAAACCACAAGCAACCAGCTCCAGGCACACAGCACTGACATGAGAACAAGGCTTTACTTTTCAACTTCAAACCCTATCCTGACACTAACTGACAGGCTACGTACATTAACTTTTAATAGCATACTTTCCTTCCCAAAACATGTCTTATTAGAGAAGGATAGTCAAGCCGCAAAAACATGTGGGTTAAAATGTGTGTGCTTTGCTTTATGATAGAGCTGGGCTGCAAGTTAGCCGAGCGAAGCCCGCTCACATTTTACGGACACCATACGGTGTTCCAATAAAATGGTTCATTTCCACCCGGTGGTGAAGCGGCTCACCTTTATGTTTACTGGGGCTCTGTGTTATTTATGACCTCTGAAAGCCTGCTCCCTTTGAGTGCTAGTCTTAGCAGGGCTGGTGTAGGAGTGATGGTGAACAGAGACAGATCATGTTGTCACTTTCTCAGCAACATTCAGCCGCACAAAACCAAAAAAAAAATGCAGCAGTGTGAATAAAAGGACTGTTAGAGATGGTAGTTTGATCTGAAGCTGCATCTCACCCCACTTTTGAATACTTTCTCCCAAATATCATCATAAGAATGCAGATTAAGGAAGAAGATCATCAAATACTTAAGAGTTTGTCAGATGACTTAATCAGCCCTCATTTCTAAAAAACATTTGATTAAACTTGTAAGTCACATGTGGTTAAACATAAATATGATAGTTCTATTGGAATCCCAATATCTACCAACACTTAAACTGCATAAAATTAAGACACAACATTAACATGTGATCTCACAAAGTAAGAAAGAACTTTACCAGGCCAGATTTAAATGGATAAAAATAAAAAATGTCCAAAAGGGAAATCATGTTCACATGACAAGTGTTATTCTTAATCATTTGTAAAAGGTCTACAGTAAGAAGGCCAACAATGTAAGTGAAGCATGGTATACTTGTATGTGCGAGTGCTTGTGTGTATAGTTTTAAAAGGACCCAAATAAGTATTAATGCTTCATATACTGACATACCACAGCAAAATTGAAAGAACAGCTCAAAGTTTATACCACAATAATTACTTACAATTAAGTAAAACCCACCATTTATGTTTTTTACAACATAACAAATTCAGTATAAGGGGAGGGACACTAACTACTGTTTACAGTAGATGCAAAGAATTTGTTCTAAAAAGTGACAACTGTTTTAAAAGAATGTAATGCAATGAAGTAGATAATAATAATAACATTACAGTTTCCAAACTAGAGAAATGATTAAACTGTTTGTATTTTATCAGCCACACTGTTTATAACCCCAACCTGGTATAAATTATGAGATAGCCCTTGTTTGTTCATTTTAATGCCTGTCACAACTAAGGTACATTTGTTTGGACAAATATAATGATAACAACAAAAGTATCTGATAAAAGTTTCACTTAAGAGCTGATATTTAGCCATTTCCATGGTTTTCTTGAGAATAACCAAAATCATCTATGTTCCTCAGGGTACCCACTCCAGGTCAGCCTTAAAGTTTGTCACAATACACACAAGAGTTAGTATTTGATGGCATAACTATTGATCTAATAATTTTTTCCAAAACTATCCATGTACCCCTCACATTAGAGTAAAACACAATCCTTCAAATTTGTTAAAAATCTACTTGCGGAAAAAAATAATAAACTGTCCTCTACTTTAAAGATGGCAAAACTTAAAAATAAAAAAAAAGGAAAAGAATCCCTTCTCTAGAATCAGCCATTGAGTGGGGCGTCAGCCATTTCATGAATTATAGAACCCCTTTTCATTTTAGTATGAAATACTGCTTTTGTTATATTTATATCTAAAATATTAATGTCATCCCACATGTAAAGGGATCCTCCCAATAATCAACATGAATAACTTCTTACAGTAAGCACTGTCAACATTATGTCTTGTCCCACTCCCCTCCCTCCCTCAGTGTTGTGACAGCCGTTAAACTGACAGAGCCCAGGTCTGGGTTCTAACATACTGGGGTTCACCCTCCTATTTGTTGATTACTATTGATTTTCTTTGATATTTCATTTAAAAATCAATGGCTCAGAAGAAGAAAAATAGGCATGGCTCATGCATACTTAAACATACAGTACATCCTGTGCAATGATGGAGGTTTCAGATTTGGCAATGCCATGGCAGCAATTTGGACGAAAGCTCTTTACAGGTGAATGTTGGGCCCCTGAAGATCGATTTGCAATTTCACTCCCCAATCACAGAAAGTGGTCATAAATTAGGCTCATCAGTGTTACCTTGTGGACAGCCAGGATGCACATAACATCTGTTTTCCATCTCCTTGTCACTCATAAAAAAAAAATCCTGGCATAGGTTTGTCCTCTGTGGTTTTCAGGGGAACGAGGAAGAGATGGCAAGAGACAGACTGATAGAGAGAGGATGTATTAACCTGGAACTCATCCTGGCACGGAGCTTCTTTGCTTTCTTTCGTGCCTTCTGCTTTTCTTCTCCATCCTTCACGCTCTCAGAGGAAACAGAGCCGTCCGTCACAATATCCACAATATATTTCTTCAAGGATAGATGTTCCTAGAAAACACACATTTAATACATTTAAGAAATGAGTTAAAAGATACACAAGGACATTACTGTCTTAATGCCATTCCTGTCATTTATACCTGCACTGCATGAGTTTAGACACCAAAGATATAAGAAAAATAATTCAATTTTTGGATTACAACAAGTAACAGTAAAAGTACAATTTTTTTAACCTAAGCTTATGAAAAACAAAAACTGCTGCGATTTTACACAATATGAGCTATGGCTTGGCTACAAAATGAATTCGATTATTCAAAGTAAATCACAAAAAATGCCAAAAATCACAAAATCTACATTACTCTCCTGGAACCCCACCTTAGTCAATGAAAATTTCAAATACAAGTCATTTATTTCTTGTAATATATTAATTATGATTATGAAATATTGTTTCTTGATTTGGATTTCTATAATTTTATGTTAGCATCTTCTGTGACCAGGCTTATTTGACTTTTTCAACATATTGTAATCATACAACAAGAATTATGCAAATATGCAGTCACAAATAAGACAACGTTTTAAGCACTTGAGCCTCAAAAAACTTGGAGAAACCTCAATAATACCTTTGTATTAAACAAATCAACTGATCTGTATTTTGTGTCTAAACAACATACCTATGAAATCCAACAGGTTGATTATTTGGCCTTAACTTTTAGAGACCAGACTTATCTGTTGAGTGTTGCACAATGCTTGATATTTAACATGTTAAAACAAAATACAAGCGTCATATTCTACCATATAATGTCACAGGTTCATTGTTGACTGTAAAGAAGTACAACTCTGCACTTGTGATGTGGGACAGTATGTGGTGTGTGACATGTATATCTACAGCTCTATATAACACCATTGTGTTCAGTAATTACCTACAAACCTCTACAGTCTTTTGATACCACCCACTCATAGACACACTAAAGGGCTGGAGGTGTCGTTTCCTGTCTAGCCCCGTCAGATGATTCTGATATTTCCACCAGGAGACAGGGGAATGTAATCCAATTTGAACAACATGATGCATGTGCAAGAAACCAATTACCCAATTATGCTGTCATCCAGCACCCCAGAGGATAGGATGGCCTCACAGATAAAGGATTTCCATTCAGCAGTTGAGCTAACCCCTTTGGGATGCCATACGCTTTGGTCACAAGTGTTGTCAGTGCACCTGCTGCCTGAATAGGACTTTTACTGAGAGTAAGTCAGTCACTTACTTGGGGAGTGACAGAATCATTCTAGTCTTTTTTTAAAACTTCAGAGTCAATGGACTTGCCCAGAGTATAGAAGGTTGATGGTATATATAAAAATAAAATGGGTACTGAATGAGATACAGAGAGTATAATGTTTCCTAGGCAGGGTGTATGTTTCTGTATTTGTATGCACACACCTCTGCCCTTTACTCATGGACACTACAGGTCAGTCATTACTCATGACCAGACACTTGCCCACTTGGGAGACCGCTCTTTAGTAATCTCCTTGAAAGGCTAACCGGTACATTAGCCACCACAATAACGGATTCATTTCAGTAACACATTATCCTTAACATAAAAACATTGAGCCATCAATTGTAGAATATGCTGACACTGACAAATATCACTCTGCAAACAAACACAGAATAAACACTTCCCATTTCCATTTCCAGTTGCTAGGAGGCTGAACTGAATGGCAATTCTGTAGCCAATCACACTTGATGACAGACAGGTGTCTACAACTGAACCGTGGTAACACAGCAGCAAAGATACAAGCCTAAAGGGCACTGCTATCGCACAATACCGCACATTGCCTCTGGTAGGAGCAACATGACACCGCCCTAAACATATCTGCCTTTTTCAGAAACAAATACTCCTATCACAGATCCCAAAGGCCGCCCACACAAATACAAATCCTATAGGATATGTTCATCCCGGTTCTCTTTTGTCCCATACAAAAGACTGAGAGGTAGGTTTTCCATGTTGCATGAAACAGACAGCTGTATTTCATGTTGGCTAGTAGGCAAGATATGATACTATATAGGGTTGAATTACCTTCGCTGCAATGGTTCACATGGCAATTTTGCATTCAGCTACAACCTACTGGTAACACTTAAGAACGTAAGATAGTCATGCAAGACAAAAACAGAAACTAAATTTTCATCCTTAATTATATTTTAATCTTCTTAAACAGCAGCTTCTTTGCCAGAAATAAATTACAATCAGTTCTCAAAACAGCATGGGTATGGGTGTGTGTGTGTGTGTGGGGGGGGGCTCAGCTGGCACACTCTATATTTCATCACGGTTCTCAATTTGTGGCTCCAACAACAAGACCTTTAGGATTACTCAGTGTCTTTGGGAGGTCAGCTCTGATATCTTCTACAGCATGGTGATCCCTCTACTGGTCATTCACCAAGCAGAACTGATTTTCCCCCCTACAGTTATTTTGGGGCACAGCATCAAAAGGTGATGGATTCCCTATGTCAGATAGCATGTGAATTGGATGACATCGGCAGCATTTTAAACCATGCATCAAGAGATTAAGTCCAATAACATATTTTCTCCATCTACACACAGCAATCATGCCCTGTTGATAATTCTGTAGTTTCAATTTAATTCATATGTCGTTCAGACTGAGACAAAATGACACAGGGATAGGGCATTTTATACCTGCCTCCACTGAAAAACTATAGTGACCTTTGCACAGTTGAGCCAACAATCTTAACTTTAATTAAAAAATCTTTCATTGGAGAAAGAATTATTCAGCCACAGCTGAAAAATAATTGGCAGTGCTATGAATAAAATAATGAACACCATAATTAACTCAGAAATAAATAATGAGAGGAAAGTCAAGAATATATAAACAAAGTTTCCAGACTTGGCCCTAATGACAGCTTGATTAATGTGCACACATTTAAAAAAAAAAAAAGAACTGTCGGTAGAAATACATTTTTATGGAACATCCAAATGCTATCTATCACTGCAGTAATAGCCATAGTCCATTCATAAAATATGTAATACAACCTGTCAAGTAAAATGTTAAGAAGTGGCTTGATGCGTGATGGGACAAAGAGCATGACTTGGGAATTTAGTAAGAGCTTCAACTTTGACAGTAAGATATAAAATAGAAAATCGTAACAACTCAATATGAGCAGAATGGTTATTAGGAAAAACTATATTATACAGAGAAGGATATATTACAAATGTATATACAGAATATGAATATAATATATGAACCAGTGCTCATATATGAACTGTTTATAGTCCTATAGTAGTGAAGTGCTTCTCTTCATTACCTTGTTTATCATACTGTCAAAAAGAAAAAAATGCATTGCATTGGGAAAGGATATGATTTAGAGAGAGGAAAGGAGGGGTATCAATTATTCCACACTGAAAAAAGCTTTGAATGAAGGAGCTGCTGGGGCCAAAGGTGCTGCGTATAGCACCAACAGTTGTCAGCTTCACAATGAGTCCTGCTGAAAAGCCAATCTCATATTGCAGCCTGAGAGGTTACCTTGCATTAACGAGCTGCCTTCCCATGAAAAGCGCTCCATGACAAAAACAGCCCGGAGACAAGGGGGTGATGTCACCTCTCCACTGAAGCACTGAACCTTAACTGTGTACATTTCAAGGCCCATTTGTAATCTCACAAAGCCAGCAACAGAGCCATGGCAGTATATAAGGGGATGCATAAACAATAATAATGACCACGTCATAAAAGACAACTGCTGTGTCTCTTTGTCTTTTACATGACACAGGCAGAACTACGGCAGTATTCTTTGACACGGTGAGTGGATGGTTGTTCTTGGGAGGGTGTTAGGTGGGGTGGGGGGGTACGTACCACTTCCTCATCTGAGAGCTCCCGTCCCTGGATGCTGCTACTGTCTCGCACTGCCTGTTGGTGCCTCTTGCCCTTGGTGTGGCTGAACAGGTGCACCTCTGAGGTGATCTGCAAACACAAACACAGTGGTCAGAGGTCACTGCTGCAGACACAATGCAAGCAGAGGCAGGAAAAGGTTAACGGAGCCCCATGGGACACTAGTGAAATGATATACCACATGGGCTTTTCAATGGGACATTACCTGCCTCGCATCAACCTTCTTTTAAAGCCAAACGGACATGTGATTTGTTGCTAAACTCTAATCATGTGTAACTTAGCTCAACAGATAAGACGACTATGGTTTCACTTCATAGCAGACTGTTTTTTGACAGAACAGAGTGATGGCACTGAGTGAGAATGTAGCAAGAGAAAGTAGCTAAAGACACCGATCAATGAAACACCATCTCCCAGGGTTAAAAAACTAACAATTCAATTAATATACTCCCCTAATTTCCTTCAAATGCAGTAGAACCCATTCAGGTATTACAAGACAAGAGTTGGGCTGATCATAGATGTTTCAATGCAGTGGAAGGATGAGGAATGAACACAAAAAAAGGCAGGTGTGTAACAGCCACCGCTGTACTCTCATCTCTAAAAAAAAAAGCCCATTCAGCTTGGTTTGTGTTTAATGTTATTAAATAAAGTGCTTGCTGCTGACCCATGCATGATCTCTGGTGACAGATGCTGGGCAAGGTCAACGAACATTTTAACAAGATTCACTGTTTCACCCTGGACTCTCTTTTGATCTGATGCTGATTTGAAGCTTCAAGGTGTCCTATTCTTGTGCTTGTGAGTTTGTTGCATAGCAATAGAAAAAGGAGAATCATACTCAAGAGTCCATGATTAGTTTAGAAGAAATTGTCATCCCCAGATGTTCAAAAAGAAATCACCTATAATGGTGCTTCCATATAGACAACCTGCCAAACACATGCTTTTATCATATTAAGGCACTCATATTTGTGGCCTGAGAGGCAATAAATGCATTAAATTATTAGTTAGCTTTTTTTTTTTTTTTTTTTTTTACTGGAAACAGAAAATAATGATGAGCCCTAAAGTGAAGCAAAAGTAGAATGTTATGATGAAATTGTACATACCACAACACAACACAGAGAGCACTGCTTTTTGCGCTCATAGGGCGTGAGCTTGGGAGCGTAGTCTGTGTTAGCATGTCGACCACTGCTGAGCTCAGCAGCCTTTTCTTTCCTCTGTTCAATTTGCTCCATATGCCTACGACTGCTTTCATCATGCTATAGAGAAACCAGAAGCCAGGGGTCAAACAGGTGATGGGGATTCCTGTATAGTACTGCTAGAGAAATAAAGTGGTACACTGCAAATTTATCATCTTAAATTTACCTTCATCTGAATTTTCTTCTGCAGTTCTTCCATGGCCTCTTGTTGAGCAGCACTCAGAGCAGCCAGCCGTTCTTCTCGGTCTCTACAGGTAAGATTAATGAGAAAGAGGTGTAAAACAACTATGAATCAAGCCTGTGAAGTATTTAGGATTAAAACTGCTGATGGGTAAAGTCACAATTCTGGTGATAAAAACCTGGCTCGTTCCCGTGCTGCATCTTCTCTGGCCTTCTCTTTTTCCTGCCTTTGCTGTTCAATACGAGCCTCCTGTTCCTTCCTCCGCATCAGCAATTCCTCTACCCTTGCCTGTCGCTCTGCTTCTAGGACGCGCTTACGCTCCTATAACATGAAATTACAATAAAACATAGACTTAGAAATGACAAACAGTTTGTATGTATATGTATATTTAAAAGCAACAGGGTTATTGAGTGTTCTTGGTTAGCACCTGCACAGCTTCATCTCTGGCTTGTTTCTCCTCTTGTCTCCTCTGTCTCTCCTCCTGGAGCTCATTAAGGCGTTGTTCATATTCATTTAACTTGGCCAGAGTGTCATGCCTCTTGTTTTGGGCCTCCAGGGTGTTAATGAAGGCAATTTCATTCACCTGCAAGTTTCCATGCATAAAGGTATACTTTACAAACAAAATTCTTAAAATTAGAAATAGTTTGTAAGTTTAGACGATCCAAGCATTGTAACATTTTAATTATGCTAAAAATAATACAAGACACAACTCTAAAGTTCATTGTTTATTTTGGTGGTAGTAGCCATGTCTACAGTCGGAGAATCAGCTTGTAAATGAAGGATCGCTGGCTCAATTCCCCACTCACAAATTATTGGCTGATGTGTCCTTGAAAACCTCCCATTTTGCTCTCTCCAAGGCATCTGACATAGTACTGTTACAACTTCTAGTCTGCAATGGGTGGTGTACCTTCATGTTTCAGCAAGTGATATATTTAAATGTGTGTTTCATGTCTGCACGGAAGATAAGCTGACAAATAAAGATGATTTTTCATTTTGAAGAGTGTATGTGTTTATATAAATGTCACATAAGCCTTTTATTATAAATACAGCTGCAAATACCCCATATAACGAATAGGAAAAAAATAAAATCACTCAGCTGTCAGTCACAGTCATTATCAATCAATGAGATCCTATTCTGTACCTTCGCCTCTTCCTCTTGTGCCTTCTTCACAATTGCCTGAAGTTGTAATTCTCGCTTAAACTCTGCATGTAACAGTTTTTCCTCCATCATCCTTCGGCGTTGCTCCAGCAGCTCTTCCTTCCATTTCCTCACCTCTTTTTCCTAAAGACAAGTTTAGACAGAGGCACAGTAGTGATTAAAAAGAAGAATAACATACAATATATTCTCCAGGACAAGATGGACAATGGATCCTTGATCTATCATTTGCTGCCTTCTGAAGTGTGTCTAAGTGAGGATTTATATGAATATACACCACTTCATATGCAGTATTTTTGTGGTTAATCCTGATCTATTCGACAACTCACTCATCTCAGCATGGTTTGCGGAACAAAAACAAACTTCATGAAAGGCTGTTGATATTGGACAGGGGTCTCGGTCACGACTGTCTGCAGCCAGCTGGCCTGGATGCAACTGGGGGGGCTATAATATTTAGTGATTCTATCAGGCATTGTGGTGACAGAACCTCTCGATACGAGCCACACTGTGCTTTACTTGCATGGAGCTTCTTTAGAGTGCTTTCCATCAACTTGGTGCAGCTTACTCACTCTCTCCAGAAGCTTCTGCAGTTTGAGCGTCTTTTCCTCACGGAGTTTGTCCCTCAGCTGCTGTGCCTTCAGCTGTTTCTCCTCATGTTTCTTCTTTGACTCTGCAATGGTTCTGTCAGAAACAGGGAAACAAATCATTCATCTCTTTCGCTTTCCTTATCAACAATGCACAAGGTGGCCAAGGGCTCCAATAGGCACTTGGGCCTGTTTAGACATTCTGGGTGGTACCCTAAAAACCAGAGAAGGTCAGATGACTTTCAGGTTGATGGGTTAAATCCTTGTCAAAATAAAATGAGACCTGCAAATGACTAAAGTGTGGCACTTTTCTAAAAAGCCACTTCATGTGTAGAAAACATGATGGTACTTGTGTAGATACGGCAAAGCAAAAAATGTGAAGAAGGCAGCTGAAATTAACAAAATGTCTGACAACATTGTATACCTTTTCCGTGACGGTGAGGACAGTTTTTCATGCATATGGATCCCATGTCCAGGAGGCCGAGAAGGCTCTTCTTCTACTATATCTCCCCACGATGTGCTCTGCCGCCAAGGCTCCCGGGCTATATAGAGGGAATGTTTAAAAAACAAAACAAAAAGGAAGTTATGAAAGAAAATTGTATTTTACAATACACGGAAGAATGTTTCTGCGCATTCAAGTCCTTGCTAAAATCTCTTGCAAGCTTTCAATCAAAGATCTTCAAGAGATGAATAAACAAATTAACGCAACATGAAATTCTATTGTCATCAGTCTTCTTACCATCATAATCTGCCAGCATGTCACTCCAATCCATATTAACCCCACAAACGCCATTGCTGATGCTAACCTGTGGAAAAGTTATTTTTGTTACAATTTCTAACAATATAAATTGAAATATTTGATCACAATGACCATCATTAATCTTACAGAGAAATCACTTTCGTTATCAGTCTCCAGCTCATTGTTCTCAGCCTGAATTTCTCTTGTCAGCTGCTCTTCCTCAGCAATGGCACTGGCAATTGCCTCCTCATTGGCTTTCTCCAGACGATCAGCCAGCTCCTCTTTCTTGGCCAAAACTTCTGCCATGGACTGTGGCTGAATAAACAGCACAAATATCAATTTACACACACACAGCAGCATTTCACATTGCATAAAGGTTTTTTTGTTCAAACAACTACTGCATTTAATGTGTAGGACCTTTGATGACAATTTAGCTACTGTGTAGTTGGATCAATTTGTACATGGGTACATGAATCAAAGCTTGAATGGAACACCATATCAACCAAATTACATTTGTACCACACAATCATCACAAAAATCACAAGTGAGAAAGCATTCAGTAGTCATGCAGGGCACGTGTACTGTGAGGATGAAGAGATGGTGGAAGGAGGCAACGGATGTTTTCACTTTACTAAATGACCAGTTTACTTCAACCACATATTAGGAGGTTTTAAAATATTATTAACATTGTAGTGAGTCACAGATTACTCTCAGGCACTCAATCTTCTATTCTGCATTAGAGAGAGGACAATAACAGTCTCAACAGTGTAGGTTCTATATATGTCAAAATCTTGCATGTGAAAGATCTGGATCTAAACTTTACTTTTTTTTCTTTTCAGGTTTCCCTTCTGTCAAAATTAGATAGTATTCTACCTGTACTTATCAGTAAATCTTTGAAGTACATCTGCATGTATGAAAAGTGTGTTGTTACGTCTACCAAGGAGCTTAAGTTTTTGCCGGAGTTTGTTTGTCTGTTAGTTCGCAGGATAACTTAAAAATTCATGGATGGATCTTGATGAAAATTTCATGACATGTTGGGTGTGTCACAAGGAACAAGTGATTTGATTTTGGTGGTGATCCGGAAGAGATCCTGGATTGCTTTGAAATGTATTCTCCATTTATCGCAATGTAAAATTTAAAAGTCATCCAGAATCCAGGATCTCTTCCAGATCATCATAAAAATCTAATCATTTGTTCTGTGTGACACCCCCAATATGTCATGAAATTTTCATCAAGATCCATCCATAACTGCTTGAATTATCTTGCTAACTAACAGACAGACAGACAAACAAATTCTGGCAAAAACATAACCTCTTTGGCGGACCTCTCTTCATTCGGAGGGGGGCGGTCTGCCTTGGTGGATGTTTGCAGTCTCAGAGGGCTTTTCTAGTTATTCACGTTAAGAAAAAATAACAAATAACATAGGCCAAACAAAATACTATTGCTGGATTTGATATAAATTGATATTTCTGGCAAGGTGCTATTGCATTTCTGTACAATGTTTTCATTTAACAATCGTAGGACATTATTTTTGGGCAACACCCTGGAAGCACTTGCTTAAGTACAAAGGCCAGCTACTGACAGCTATTCTTCACAGTGAATGGTGCTATTACAACACTACACAGAGCTATGCAGTCTTGCTTGCACACTTGGTCTGGAGGTTTCATAAGATTGACTTTGTTTAGGCGGTGAAGGACCCTTGGGGATCCCTGGCCCCCCTGCCCTCCCCTCCCTCTGCTCCTCCATCTCTCAGCACTCACAGTAGAAAGCTCTGTGGGGTCCAGCACACTCTCCAGTTTCACCGCTGCCATGGGAGTCTCAGCATGTCCTGGAGCAGATGTGGCCATGCCCTGCGACGCGCCCCCCTCTGCCCCACTGTCCCCCAAGGCCAACAGTCCACCGAACCCATCCGTCTGGGGAGGATCTGGGGATTGGGATAGAGCCAGAGCAGGCACTGGGACTGATAAGGCAATGTCTGTGGGTGGGTCTGTGGCTGAGGAAGGTGTGAGCTCTGGGGCTTGGGAAGTGGTAGGAACTGCTATTGGGGGAGGCGCGTCTTCACAGGGTGCGTCGATACACTGCCCTGAGTCTTGTACACTCTCTGCTGGGGGCTGCACCAATAGTCACACACAAACACACGCAAACTCAATTAAGACATGCATATTTCAAGCAATTCATGAGAGCAATAACAAAAATCAAACCAGTCAATACTCAAGGCACAGCTGAGAACACAAATCATGCAGGGAAGCTAGTACTATCATGCCCTAAACATCCAATTATGATCAAGATACGCAAAATAATCAGGAATAAAGATTTGTATCTATGTCTATAACACACTCTTACCAAGTGGGTCTTGAGGCATTGACAGAGTATTTATTTCATGAGAGTGAAAATGGGTTTTCTGCCTCTGAAATGTCAGTGTACAATCAATCGCCTTAAAGCTGATATGCCTGTCTGGACAGTCTGTCTATGAATACCATGGAGCCCAAAACAAAAACAATGTGGCTGATAAATTGGTCTAGTGTTACTCTGCTCCTTGTGAATAATTGATATCCAGGGACTGCTCTGGGAGAAAGACGTCACAAGGCACTGAACCTCAGTACCTCCATCATGTGCCCATTCTCTGGACGTCCAGCCACCTCCAGAGGCTCAGGCTCAGCAGGGGCTTGACGTTGAGTGTCCGTCTGGGTCGTGTCCTTGTCAGGGGGACACTGACATGGTGTTTGCTCTTCCTGTGGTTGGAGATGTGACTGGTTCTCCTTTGTGCAGTCCTGTTTCAAGGTGACATGAGCCAAGACAGGAATGACCTTGGCGACTATGGCAGCAGAACGAGGCTTGGCAGTACGTCCCCGCTGGACAGTCTCCCAGCCCTCAGCATCTTTTTTACCTGGAAATTATGAACAGTGTTTCATCAATGGATGAGGACACCAAGACTGTAATCCTGATACCAAAAAGGCTCACATTTATTAATATTTCTTACCTGGTTTTTCTATTGGGCAGGCGGTGGGTTGACTGGTGCTGGGTACTGACTGATTACACTTTACTCTGTCGGCCCAGCTGGGGCCTGTGTGCGACAGCCGAGCTGCAGCCAGAGTAGGTGGAGGACCACTAAACAGGACACACATATCATGAGCAATGGCAAGTCAAAGAGAACGTCTACAGTGGAATAAGCAGGTTTGACTTTCTTTATTATTGTGCCCTTCCAACAATTTTCTGTATTTTTACTTTTGAAGCTTCACGTGGACTAGCTTTCTAAGACATTTCAACAGTCTGGAAACAATGTCTATCCATCTCCCAGCACTCTCCACTCAGAGATAGCATGGGATTGTATTGGGCAACAGGCCTCCGTCATGATCAATATCCATTTCCTGCAGCATCCGATTACAGAGCACTGCCCATATTGAACCGATGCTTCAGCAGTCTTTAACTCACACTTTCATCTACACCTTCCACTGATTCTGTGGCCAAAGAGCGAAAGACTCAACAAATTGCATTAAACAAATGCTTCAACATCAGCAATCAATGGCCATATTGCTAGATAACATAGTCTGCATTTTCAAACCCTTTCAAAAACAGGATAGTGTATCATTACTGATATTGATTGGGTAACAGGATGTCTTTTGATATCATGCTAATCAAATAGAAGTTTTTGTTCATTTGAAAACCTAAATAAAATGTCCAATGGCAAAAAAAAAAGAAGGGTCCAGTGTTGAAGGCAGATCCTAGTACATCGCTGTAAAAGTAACATAACATGCAGGGTACCCAAAGTTCAGGGTGCGGCGTGCAGCTGGAGAGGGAACCATTCTGTCCGCAGAGGGACTTGGCATCACATGTCGCCCTGGGGACATTTTGCGTACCTCCCATGCCAAAGAGGTGGGTCTGGGGAAAAAGTGAACGAGGTGAACAAAAGTTAACCAGAGATGATGTGGATTCATAGTTGCCAAACACATACTGGCTTGTCTTACACTATGGCAAATCAGTTAAATGGCTGATTTACTTGCAGCAATTTATACAATAAATGGGGTATGTAAAAGTTTCAGGTTGTCCTATTGATTAACAGTACACTTTAAATGAACAAATTGGGAGGCAGCACTGGGAATTTCATTTCTCAGTCAATTTACGGTTCCAGTGGTCACTGTGTTAAAGAGAAGCCAATAAACTCATGGATCTCTTTGAATTAAAGCCAAGGCTATTGATCCATTCTGTTTGTGACTCAAAGCCAGGGACCAGACAACGGCACTTCCAGTTTCACCTTAGGGAGCAATTGAAAATGGAGGAGTGAATGAGAGTGAGACAAAAGGAGAAAGACAGATCACCTGTTCTGGGCATCTGTTTTCTCCAGCTTCTCCTGAAGTTGAATCCAGTCGATGAGTGCTTTAAAATCCCGCACGTAGTTGTCCAACATCATCAACACCTCCTACAGCAGAGAACAGAATGGATGATCAATAAAGAAATATACATATAAAGCAAAAGAACAATG
Source organism: Siphamia tubifer (assembly GCA_020466265.1). Taxonomy (NCBI): domain Eukaryota; kingdom Metazoa; phylum Chordata; class Actinopteri; order Kurtiformes; family Apogonidae; genus Siphamia; species Siphamia tubifer. The sequence continues at coordinate 20,470,319 of CM035788.1, read as the reverse complement.
GAAATGTATGTTTTCAAGATAAGAAAGACATTGAAACCAGTAAAAAAACATTACCAAAACAGAAAATCACTTCTCCTATTCCTTGATTAATTTTTATATTTTCATATCCATTATCTATGAACTGTTGTATTATATTTGGGTTCTTTTGTTCTTGTTTTTTTCTTTTTTGTATCATTTTCAACATATATATATATATATATATATATATATATATATATGTGTGTGTATGTATGTGTGTGTGTGTATAAGGAAAAATCTAAACTTGAAAAACAATATTAAGACTTGAGTAGTGACTATGAATTAGAACAGAGAATGCACAACTGGGAACAAATGCCTATTATCTGAACTTCAACAGGCTCAGAGCGTTGATTATACAGTAGTGGTGGGCTATGTGGAGCTTTTTCCCAAAGCTGTAATGAAACAGACAGAAGTGATTGATGGGGAGCGTGAAGGGAGTGGTAATTGAGAGTAAAGCTTCACAGTGCTTTTAGTTAATAGACAAGTCAGGCCAGTGAAAGATGTGTCCAGCACCAAGTCTGCTGATTAGAGCTGGTTAACAGGCAAAGACCGCTGCCATGGCCTGCTGTTCATTTGGTAATGAAGGCCAAGATGGAGAAAGGTCTGCTGCTCCTCTGACAGATAAACCAACAGTGAGTGAAGGCACCATAAAGTGGCTTTCAGCACGTTAACAGGCACACTTACCTAAATACAACCGTCGCATAACATTTCATGAGGAATGACAAAATGTTTAACCTTCCAGAGGCAATGTCATAAAGTAGGGTGGGTAATAAAAGCCTATGGTCCATACATGGCAACAAGGATACATCCTTAGGTAAGAGTTACTAACCTTAAAGTGACTACTTCATAGATGTTGTTGTTTTTATTTAAATTTCTTACCACAGTCGCTTATATGAGTCCACACAATAGGAACTCCTCCTCACAGAAACAAGTCTTGTTCTTTCCTACTCCAGGTGTTTATGTCTAATAAATAAGTGATGACATAAAGGAACATTTAATAGGAACTCATTAGGCCTGAAGGTTAAAGAGATGCAGATATTATAAATAAGTATATATGAATCATTTAAGCAGAAACAATAACAGAAAGAGAGCCTTAGCAAAAAAAAAAACAACATCACTTCCTGATTATGTTTGTCTTGATGGTTTTAGGTGGAAAAATCAGAGGCGTTTGTGTGAGAGCATATGATGCATACTGCCCACAGCTCCACTGGGGGATTGTGGCTGGGGGGCTATCAGAGCACTCTCCTTCCCCATCATCTATCAGTGTCCATTAAATCCAAGCTGGTGGGGGATTATGAACAACACCCAGATCCACAGCCATTAGACAGCATTAGAGCTCACACAGAGAGACATGGTAGTATGAGGAGAAAAAAAGAAGAAGAAAAAAAAAAAACACCTTACAGCCAGATGACACAGGCCAACATGATGATCACACCACAGGGAGCTGGGCTGTGGCACTGACAGCAAGCCGACCGCACCACAGGGAACTGGGCTACGGTACTGACCGCAGACCGTCACCAGAACCATGCTCAGCATAATGAGGCATGGCAGAAGAATCAATACAGCACAGCACCATGGGTATCATGCCAGTGGACCATGCCCGGGAGCTACAACACATTCCGCACCAACACAAAACAGGCAGTTATACAAAACAGAGAAAAACAGTTGCTCTGTTGAGTTACACCATATCCAAAACAACAACCCAAGATGGATTTCAAAAATGAATAAATGGCCAACAAATGCCTGAATCCAAACACAAGACATATACAATATTGTTTACAGTCTGTCATCAATATTCACCCCAGTCAGGAGTCCTGTGATAATTCTCTCACCAGCAAGCCTTTGGACGACAACTTTGACATAAAGCAGGATACAGAAGGAATGTGTCGAGTAAAAGGGGAGTTTTTGTCCAGATGTAAACATCTCCCTCTAGTGGTCACAAACTATAACGCCTTTCGGTTTTTCAGAACAAGGAATCCCCATTTTGCCATTACAAATAAAGTAGCCACACACACTGATCTACAATGAGCATTTTTACATGATTTTTTTTTTCCCCTAAAAGTGAACTGACCTTGCATTCCACAACACTCTGATCAGATTCACAGGTGACGTATATCTCATCCACAGCTCGACGAAGGTTGTCGAAGAGAAATGCCCAGTAGCGTGCTCGCAGGTCCACTTTGCGGGGCTGTCTTGTTTTTGTAGGACTCTTCTCCACTCCCTTATCCAATAAGGCACCAGCTGTGCCTTTATTTTCAATACCAACATTCTGTGGAGACGGATATATTTTCGTTACTTTTACACTTATTAAAACCATTATGAATGAAAGTTAAGGAATATTAACACCTTGACGTGCAAGGGTTGGACTTTAGTGGAGTTTCAAATGTGGATATACAATAACACCAGTCTCTTAGAGAATTTTAATAAATTTGTAATTTACAATGGTTGCCCCTCAGCAGGGTTCAAATTCTTTATTTATAACAGGCTTCAACTAACAACCAATTCAGTAAATTTTAAAGTCCTGTCAAAAACACAAAATTGAATGTAACTTCATTAGTTGAATATATTAGTGAAGTAACAGAATGCAACTCAAAGCCACATGTAAAATAATGTATGTGATGGCAATACTCCTGAATACGAGAAGTAACCCACAATAAAATGAAAAAAAGAGGAAGTCTATTTTGTGTTACTGTAAAAACATGACACTGAAACATGGCTGACTGGAAAAGTCTCTGCTTCAGTAGATATAACCATCATATTCTAACATAACAATAACACAACAATTCTTAATCTGAGGGTATAATAAATGACAATTCCAGTGTAATTATGAATGTTAGTTTTCATTTTCACAATTTGATTAGATCTGGAAAAAAGTACACGCTAAGGGCTAAAATTCATCATCATCGTTATTATTTCATATTGTTTTGTAGGTTTATTCATATATGGGGGTTTCCCTACCATTATTATAAGCCTAACGTGCAGAAGCAGAATTTATCCACAGCACCTGTGGCTGAAGGAACAGAAAAGCTGCTGTCATCCTTATTTTTGAAAATTCTGTTTTTAAAAGTCAGGATATTTCCATAATTGGAATGGCAGATTTACTGTTACAATCCTGTACTATACTATATTAAACAAGTCTTTCTTATTTTACAGTACCATGTAAATCTCTGTGTTTATATACAATAGCTATAGCATTAATTTTTTCTGGTGGGGACAAAAGTGCATTTATTAGTGCCTTATATCTACATCCATGCATATACATTAACTTATTTGCCTATGGACTCCAAAGTCAAGAGTTACATGGCTATCACAGATTCAGCAGAAGTTTGTCTTCAAAGGTTTGAAGAAAAATATTGGTTAGCTTAGTGAACAGCTCCCTCTTGTGGAAAGAAAGGTAAACACCAACCTGTTTCTTATTCCTTTGTTGTCCAGAATTGATCCTCTGTGCCCTCGAATTTCCACTGGAGTTGCTTTTGGACTTTGCTATGGGGAAAGCAAAAAGATTAAAAAATAAAATTATAGTTCAGCAAGCTTGTAGTATGATGCTACACTATTATTCACAGTATGTGATGTCGATGAACCACTTGCAGAAGATTCATACATCCACATACACAGCAACATATACAGCATACAGGAATTGTTTGCAGTAATTAAGATAGTTTATAATATCCATGGTACAAATTTAAGAGCTGTAAAAAAAAGTCTATAAATAAGTCAACAGGCCAACAAAGAAAAAGGAAAGCGCTTGGGTGAAAGAAGTGAGGACACGTGGGAGGCGGTAGTTGCAGTTTTTAACGTAGGTTGGCTTAAAAGGAGCTACCGTTAAACTGAAATTTCAATTATGTGGAGGAGCACTGCCATTGTTATGAAGGAAAACACATTTTCAAGATGATAATTTCAAAGTCTACATTTTACTGCAACACTTGAAGCGGCCTATTAAAATCGCATCCAAATAGAAGCATCAAAATAATCTGAAACCTAACCATAAAGTGATACTGACCACATAACTCATGTACGCAAAACATGAATATTCAATTATTATGCTGGAGAGCCAGGCATCATATGCCAACTTCAGGCTACGTTGATGATTCTCAGTTTTCATATGGACTGATCAAAACAGAAATGTGATGAGGAATGATCCCTGTGTTCCTGCTGATATTGCATTACTGCAACAGTGGATTGTCTGAATTGCCTAGATGGATTAAATTCACAATGCATTTGTCTTTTCAAGATATGGCCACTGTGAAGCTACAAATAAAGGACTATATATCTTAAGTATGTTCTGTACTATGAAAAACTATTGAAATACACAGCTTCAATGTATACCACCAGACAATGAAGGCCTAAACAATAAAAATAGAATAATACATTTGGTCATTCATAAAATATAAAGAAGCTTTCACATGGGACACATTGTGAGGCAAACCCCACAGCACAATATTTAGACAGAAATATGTACACAAACTCTGTTTTGCATTGACCAACCTTCCTCCTCTTTGTTTTCCAGGGGTACGCTCCAAGCTATGAGGTTTCGAGCAGCACGGCCTTCTTCAGCAACAATCTTTCTCACCTTGTCATGGCTGTTGGAGCGCTGAAAAGATGCCTGTAGGCAGAACAAATGATTTGTCAATTTTGTACTTTGTCCAAAAAGCCAAGAAATTGTGGTGCTCTGTATAGAGGTGCAACTATTTAGAGTTCCTTTTAAGATGCCTAGCAATATGATATACTGACATACATCGTCACTGTACCAGTCAGAAAAAGTATAACCTAAGAGGCAGATTCACAGTTAGGCAAAGTGAAATACTCCGGCATCTACAAACAAATTTTGAAAATCCAAAACTTTACTTTCTGTTACAATGTGTTTCTTTAAACTCATAACCCTGTCATTTAATAACATGTATTAGTCTGTGATGGTTAAGTTGAAACTACAATACTGTGAGCATTATGTGCAAATAAAGAGGCCCACTGCCATAAATTGTAACAAGAAACAGCTACAGGCAGATGCTCTAACCCATTCTGTACCCAGCATGTATCATGGTTGACCTACACATTGAATATGCATCACTGAACATGACAGCAACCTCAGATGAGGCAGAGACTGTGAGCCCAAATAAATGCAGAGAGAAGACATTGAACACATTGTTTACCTATGGGGCAGAAAGATGAAACCCAGTGTCAGCATCTCTATGTATCCCCATCTCACAGAGAAACATTCTGTCACATTTTGTTTAGGTGAGAATCTGAGCAGATCTGCTCAACAGCAACTAGCAGGCAACAACCAAAACACCATCCAATTATGTAATGATAAAGACAAAAATACTTGATGAACCAGATAGCTTACTTGGTATTATTTGCCTTTGTGATCTTACATCACTAGATATTTCAACTTCTGGCAATCTGGTTATAAAACAGAAGTGTGTACCCAGAGGCTTATCATACTAGATCTTTCACTTGCTGTGTTTCTCCCCTAACAGCAGATAAACAGTATTATTTCTGTACTATTCAAGAACACAGACTTCAATTTAGACCAAAACTTTGCAATATTGGTCAGACAAGAATAATTAAATACAACACTGCCTGAAAGCAACACAAAAACCAACTACTAGTTCTACTTAAAAAAAAAAAAAAAAAGGAATAGAACAAACTGTTCTCTTTTCTTGGCTGACTATGTCCAGCACCACTTTTCAGACTAAAAAGCTGAAGCAAAATCATTCCTTTTTCTCTAGCAGATTTGCAATTAGAGAGAACAGTTGGACATTTCCCCAAGGACAAGCAGAAACAGGTGATGATCAACATTTAGTTTATGTAATAACAACATGAAACAATCTTTCCAGATTCTCAGACTCCCAGACTGGGTTAATGGAATAACACAAATATGGTTCATTAGGCCTTACACATGCAGAAACATTATGCAGTTAGTGTATTGGTTTGCTACTATTTAATGTCCGCAAGGGAGATACAAAGCTGACCTACTTTTGGTGAGCAAAATTCTTCACATGTCGAGTAGCCAAGGCTTTATTCTGCGAAGTAGGAAAACACTACAGAGATAAAATAACTTCCAACACAAACTACAGAAAAAATAAGCAACAATGAATGAGGGAGATCTGCATCAATGCATCATCTCCCGTATACAGACTGTAAATATTTACTCTGCATTTCCAGGCTTGGCAGCAATCACATGACAGAATAGTGTTGCAAGACTACTTCACCTATTGACAAGTGAAGCCTAACTGTGTTCATCAACAGCCTAAATCAAAATGGGCTTACAGCAACATTTGCTTGATCCACTTAATCAGCTTCAAACAACCTGTCTCTTGAGCTGTACGATGGAGGAAGAAACACTGTCAAGCACAACTTCTGCTATCTACTTATGCCAACCAATCCATCCAATGCACCACAGAGAGCACTTTTTTTACAACATGCTTAGCAAGCCAAGGGTAAGGTTTCCCTTAAACATGATCTATAAACAGAGGCAAGTGTCAAGATTGTGGGTGAGCTCCAGCTCATTAGGAGAGGCAACGAGTAAAGCAAATTAGAGGATACATACAGAATAGAAGTACAGTCTGTAAGCAGGTTCCTCGTCCTTATCCACCCCTGACATACTTTTGAAGCCCACTTCAGGCAACCTGTTCCCCCTCACCAGCACTGCCACTTGTGCAAGGTGACATCGTCATCTGACGGCAGGACCAAAATAGATTCCTACTGTAGTCCACACTGCTATAGCAACTTGTCCTGCTGTGTCAACTCCTCTCTCAGTGGCGATTGAGGGAGACAAATGCTCAGCAGCCTGCCAGTCCTCTGACTGCAATTCTATAATCTAGCCCAAGCCCTCAGCAGTCTGCTGAGCTAGCAGCCGCTTCTCAGGCCCAGCTCACAGCCTGCTGCTGTCTATCTGCCTGGCATTCGTATTCAGCCTCCTATATTTACAGCACTTCTCTGCTCTGCATCAGAGCCCCCACTCCTTCGGTTTCTCATCTCTCACTTGCATTCTGCCACAACACTGCACAGTCATGTGCACACATCAGGCCTGCCTCTCTGCCCCCATCCTGTGTTTCCAGTGATGATGAGAGTTTAGCCGCAGGCTGAGTGTGCTACAGCAAGCCTGGCCACGCACATTAGCTGCGCATACACACACATAATGCCTTGCGTCTGATTGGGTGCAGTATTTGATGATTCACTTCCAGCTGGCGACAAAATACACAAGACCACATGGATGGACTGTCTGGAAATAGTACAAACTTAGAAAGTCTACAATAAGACATTTAAATAATAATGGAGAGCAGAACGGCTTACTAAATGACAAAAATGCTCTTTGGCTACTTTGATTTGGTGTAGTATGATGGCACACACTGGATACCTTTAACAAAAAAATTGAGTCAAGTATGCCCAATAACAAATTACATCATTTACCATATTGATGGGCGCATGGGTGAAGATGTTAGACATGAAAACCTTCATAAATTAGCACAGCATCCTGCCAACATCAAACCTATGGTAGGTAAGGTAATTAAAATGATGTACCTGCTGAAACTGTAAGCTAGCAATGAAGGAATCATTCTCATGCATCCAGTCACTCAAGCTAGCTTAAAGTGCAGCGTAAATACAAAGCATTGCATTTAATAACGCCGTGTATATTATTAACCAACAACAAGGTAATGACTTTAACGTACCTTTAAAGCATTTATAGATGCATTCTTGCTTTTGCTTCCTCCATGCGAGGACCCAGAGCTGTTGCTCCCAGACCTTTCCCTACCCTCCCCACCTTGGCTAATTCTCGGGCCGAGACGGTGCTGCCCGGCGCCGCGCCGTCGTCCATCGTGGCGACTGTCTTTGGACATCGACCAGCCGTATGTTCAATACTTAGTCACTAAAAATTAATAGTTGGATTGTTAAGCTATATTGTTGTCAGGGTTGATGGAATAACATGTCGGATAAATACTGCTTGAAGACAACCTAACTAAGCAGGAAGTCTTTTGACGTTACGTTTTTTCTCGAGCAACAGAATATCCAATAGATTTTGCATGCAATAGAAACAACATCCCTTTTGACCAATCGTGTACAGTATAATTTGGGTCAAAAGGCGGGACATATTTAAGGAGGGCGGGACTTCCAACTGTATACCATGGCAACCATGAAGAACGGGCGGGAGGTTTGGTTGTTTTTGCAAGACGTGTCAAGTGATCTACAGACAAGAGGAAAACCAAAGGTGAAATGCATCCTACTTCACAATAAGACACAAGGAAACTGGGTTTAAATGCGCCAACAACAATATCTTAATATATTATTAATGCTTACAAAAGTGACAACTCATGTTCCGTGAATCGCTTTAACATTTTGTTGTTATTTTGGATAAAGTATACCATGAGGGAAAGAAAGGTCTGTTGGGGAGGTCTTATACTTTGAAAGTTATTACCGGAAGTGAGAGTTACAGGACTTGGACTGACGCGACCCAAGTGGGGAAGTTTTCATGGTAAAATTAATCTTTGTTCAAAATGATTGATCTAGACAAAACGTTTATTTCGTTGTAAGGTAATTCGTGCTGTCTGTAAAGTGTCAGTGTTTTTTGGTAAATATTTTTAATTGTCAATGTATGTGTGAGTTGAAGTCCACCTTACTCCTTCTGGATAAACAGATGAAGGTAGCGAACATGACAATTCTACCGGGTCTTGCCTTTTTCCTCTTTAAATCTTGTTTTATTGTGAAATGGTAAGATTATTTAGGTCGAGGCTTCATGTAGTTACACTGGTCTTACTGTCTCTAACGGTACTGTACTACTAGTATTACAATTGTGAGAAATCTCTGGAAGAAGCTTGCAGAGTTGCATTTTACTAGTTGCTCTAATAAAATTAATGTTTTCAATCCCATAACTTTTTTTCATGCAATTTATTAATTACATTTTCAACTCCACAGATGGTTCTCTTTACCCTGATGACCTGCTTGGTGTTGGTGCAATTTGGGGTTGGGCAAATCCTCCACAAACATCATGAAGATCATTATGTTGGACACCAGCACAATCCAGAACATGACATGAACATCCTGCTGGGAGATGAGGTCCTTTAAAAAAATCCAAATAGCATAGTTTCTAAACTTTACTATCATTCACTTCCTGGCTGTTTGAATCTCTTTTTGCACTCAACTACAGGACACTGAAGAGATCAAGAAACTGAACCCAGCAGAACAGAAAAAAAAGATGATGCAGATTGTAAAGAAGATTGATACTAATGGTGACAATCTACTAAGTGCAGGTAACAGTGTTAGTAGAAAAAAAGGGAACATAAATGTGGTTATAGGTCATGCACCATCTATTTTCTTTTTTCCTCAGAGGAGATTACTTTATGGATTCAGCGTGTCTACAGAAAATATGCACTGGATGATGCAGAGGAGAGATTCTCTGAGTTTGACACTGATAAAGATGGTGCTGTTACATGGGAAGAATACAACTTGGTTTCTCATGGCCAGCTCTTTAGTTTTGATGACAGCACTGTTTTGGATGACACAGAGCAGGAGTCTCTCAGACATGTAAGCAAACCTTTTTATTGTTCTTAATTGCTACTTGTCACAATGTCACATTATAACATTGCTTCGTGTCCATTTCTAGCTTCAGATGAAGGAGAAAAGGCGGTTTGATTTTGCAAATGTAGACGGCACACTGGGCCTCAATGTAACTGAGTTTCTCGCTTTCACCCATCCGTCAGAAGTGGACCACATGGCTGTAAGACCAGTTTGGCTTCTAAGACTGATGAACAATTTTAAAATCTCCTTTTTGTTGTAGTTTGAAATAGATGTGTTGCCTTTAGGATTTTGCCATTGAAGATGTGTTGAGTGAATACGACTTAGATAAAGATGGATTCATCAGTCTAAAGGAATTTATAGGAGATGTCCGTGGTGATGGTAAGACCTTAACTTCATGAATATGTTGTGAAGTTCCTCTGCTGCTGTTTTTTTTTTTTTTTTAATTATTTATTTTAATAGGTGTGCACGGTGTCAAGTGCACAGTTGACACATTTTCTTCTTTTTATCAGAGGATTCTCCCTCACAGTGGGAGATTGAAGAGACTGTACGGTTTAAAGATGTGTATGATCAAGATAAAGATGGCAAGTTAAATCGAGATGAGCAGCTACGTTGGGTTGCTCCTAATAGCTATGGTTCTGCAAGAGAAGAGGTAACAGTATTTGTTCAAATACTCTTTGAATAAGCGGCTTTCTACTGTAGATTGTGACAGTTTAAATCGTAATATAATTCCACAGTTTGAATATAGGGTAAAATATTGTGTTTGTATTTGTATTTGTATTTTTTTTCTTAATTTTTTGGCTATGTTATCAACAGGCTCACCATCTGATCAAGGAAATGGACTATGATGGTGATGGACAAATCTCAGAGGCTGAAGTTTTGAAAAATCAAGACACATTTATGAACAGTGAAGTGACAGATTATGGCAGACAGTTGCACGTATCCCATGATGAATTATAATCGCATATTTGTTCATGTGACTGCATCATGTAGCACATATATGTTATCATTATGAATGTAATGTATATTTCCTACATTGTGTTTTAATATTAGTCATCCAACTAACCTCAAGTCCCAGTAGAGTGTCTCCATGATGAACACTATCTAATAGTACAGTATGTGTACACAATAATGTGACGATATAGATTGCAACACACAAAAGACTATGCCAATACAAATTGCAAACTGCAAGATGATGACAAGTGTGTTATTTTACTGTTTTGAAATTTCACCACAGTAAAACATGATGCAATACCATGATATTTACTGTTACACTGAATGGCAGTCCTTTATTACCCAAATTCCTACTACAGGAAGTATATCTGTTCATTGCTTTCAAGGGTGATTTTTAGCTAAAAAGGATATGTGAATGTCTACTGTTTTATCAGTAGTTATATCTATCTTTGCAGTTTTATAACTGGTATAATTATAGTTGTGTATCACTGGAAGGACTGTAAAAAATAAATAAATAGAATAAAAAGAAGAAGAAGGGGGGAAAAAGATCATAAGTGTGTTTCCAGTTGCTGACATGCTGTAGCTCTTCCTCATTTAAATCAAGTGAGTGTTGTTTCCTGAATGTGCCATGAACCGTTTCACTTGCACCAAGCACAGCCTGTTGCATTAGTAGGAGCTATAAAGTGACTTGGCACCGAGAGGCTGTTGTAAAGTTAGGTTAGACAGGGAAGATCCTCCAACAAGGACTATTTTTTTTAACCATCTCAACATGTCCCTACAATTTAAAGATGCATTTTGGGTGAGTCTCTATGAGTCTGTTTGTCAGTTTTTTGTAATGTTAGTTTTCAGTTTAGTTGGGAGTTTTTATTGAACTATGAATTGTATGTTGCTATACTTATTGTTCACTGGAAACAGAAACAATCTTTTCAGCCTTTCAGACACATTTGCTGTATGTTTCTCTTTCTTTTTGTGCTGACATTTAACATATTCCAATCATGTTCTGTTACTTATCATTAACTGCACTTAAACATATCTTATCTGTAGACTTCTCTTTTCTTTCTACCTTTTTAACCTTGTACTTTGGATGCCAAGAGTCACTGATATGTGCTGAATTGTTTATTCATTAAAACCTTACTTTCTTATGTGAATAGTCTTAAGTTAAAACTGTCTTTGTCTGTGACCTGGGAGTGTGTTCTTCAGTTTCTAACTATATTCAAGCTGGTCACAGTAACCAAACACTTACATTCCAATAAAACTGATGTATTTCTGAGTGAGAAAGCAAATAAAACATTGGCATACAGCAACATTAGGACAGTAAATACCGTAAGTGTTTTATTGAATGTGGGTTGTTGGTTTTACATAAATTAGATAAATCTCTATTTCCTTTGTTCCTGTAACCTAGCTGGTAGGTTACAGGAACATGTGCAGTGTAAAGTTGTGTACAATATGAGCACAATACTTTAGGAATTGACTTGTCAGAAAACATTTTTACAAAAAGGTAACTGTACTTTACAGTGGGTGGTGATGTAATGGTAAAGTAAACGTTTGAAGTTTTTGCATCTATAATCTTCACATAAGTCATGATTCATAATTGTACTGACTGAATGTGAAAGTATTCCATTGGTAGGCTCTTCTAGTTCTTTACATGTCACATTTTCCATTCATGCATCTATCTGAACATAAGCTGCTGTACTACACCATGAAAAAGAAGTGTGGTATTTTTGCAGCCTTTTTCTCTTAAAATGCACACAAAAAAAAGGCTTAATTACATTTATTTTGTGTATTTAACCTCTTAAAATGCCTAATATGCAACATACCAAAAAACATCGATTGTATGTGCTATAGTCAAATTAATTATCTGCACTTAATTTAATGTTTACTATTTTAAGGCTGTGAAATGATTCAACATTTTTAATCAGATTAATTAGTAAAACCTCCTCCCCACGCGACAGCAGGGGGAAGTTTTCTCACTCTCATTCAAAAACTGTAGAGGGGACGTCAGAGTCATTTTGTGATCTAACGATACGAGTCCCATATTATCGTGTTCAGGTTGTCCTTCTGCACAAATGTTATATTTGGTTAAACTCAATCTGACATAGTATGTGCGAGATACGCACACTTTTACGTGTCTAAAAATGGCCACTTCGTTATGAAGTCATCACAGCCACGCCCATCATTTTATCAAAATTTGGCATGATAACATTTGATCCCACATGTGTGTAGGTGACTTCCACCGAGTTCAGTGTAAATCGGATGTACACACGTTGAGATCATCCTTTTTATTTTTAGAGTTCCACACCTCCATCAAATATGGCTGACTTCCTGTTGGGTTTAGGGCGGGGCCATAATGTAACTTTTTACTTGCCCTACCATGGGCTGTGTCTGTACCAAGTTTTATGTTTGTAAGAAAAAAAATATATTTTTATTTTGGAGAGTGCGTGGCCGAGGCGTTTTGCGAGATTTTTTTTCGGGGACTTCAGAATGTTACATTTTTCGTCGGCCTTGAATGTGGGGTCGAATAAAATAAAAAAAAATGTAAACGTTCAAATGGCGAAAATTGGGGTTAAAGCAATGACATAATAATAATAATAATAATAATAATAATAATAATAATAATAATAATAATAATAATAATAATAATAAGAATGATATTAATAATAATAATAATAATAATAATAATAATAATAATAATAATAATAATAATAATAATAATAATAATAATAATAATAATAATAATAATAATAATAATAATAATGGAACCTTGCATGTCAGCGCTCGGGCCTCATCACAAGGTTGCTTTGGATTCATTTTGATTTATCATATCACTTTATGTCTGTCTCTGGTTTTCTTTTTTTGTACTCAAACTTTAAAAAAAAAATACCCAAAAACCCACAAAGAAACAAAAAAATGTGGAGATAAAAATATACAAAACACGTTAAATCCACAAAAATTCACAAAAAAACTAACACAAAAAGCAATGAAAAATCCAAAACATCAGAAAAATCTTCTGAAATAAAGAAAAAAAACCACACTCAAATATGATTACATTTTCAAAATATATGCAAAAATATAAATGTATATGCAATTAACATGTTTATTAAACACCTTCAACAGTTTCAACAAAACAACTGTTAACAACTGTTCTATGTAATTGTGTTAAAAACTTTAATCAGATTAATCATGAAGATGGATTATTCCATGCTAATTTGTTAATTTTGAGATTAACACTTTTTTATATACTTAGATTTAAATTCAGTCATTAAGGGACTCCATCTAATTGAAAGTGTGAATATGTGGTATTTTCTAATTTTAGGGGGTTGATTTTATTAGTAATATTGGATATGAGACGATCACTCAGAGACTCAATGACGGGCGACGGACATGCAAAGACCTGGAGGAGCTCCTGAAAATGAGGTGGGCTCAGAAGTGTTTGTTCTCCCTGAATAAAAAAAGTATCTTTGTTAGAATGTAGGTGAGCTGTCTATTTTGTTTATTCTTTTGTTCATGTAGAGCATCAGCGGAGGAGAAATATGGCAAGGAACTGGTCACAATTGCCCGCAAAGCTGGAGGTGTATATGAGATCAAGTGTGTGCACTTTTATACTGATATGTCTCAATGAATGCTGTGTTTCACAAACCCTTAAAATGCCTTAAATATGTGCTTGCTCATTTTTTTTTATTCACAGCACTCTAAGAACATCTTTTGATGAAATGAAAACACGTAAGTAATACATTTGTAATACATTTACTTATTCATTTTTACAGAATCCATACTTGTGTCAGTAACTATACTGTATTATGTTCAATATATTGGCATTCAACAGAAATAGAAAATGTTGGAAACCTGCACATTCAGCTGTCTGGATTCCTAAAGGACGAGGTGAAAAGAATGGAGCAGTTCCGAGAACGACAGAAGGAACAGAGAAAAAAAGTACAACTGAAAATTTGGTCAGAATAATAAGAAGTTCCCCCTCATGGTTTACTGAAGTAGTTTTGGTTAATATTCTTGTGCTTACTTTTCAGTTTGATGTCATAATGGAGAAGGTCCAGAAAACAAAGGTCTCCCTATATAAGAAAACAACAGAAGTAAGATCTTGTTGTATGTATCATGTTGCATTAACATCTCAGGTGGTGGATTCAGTGAGACTATTTATATCCCTCTTTGTAAATGTGGTATAAAAAAGTATGTCTGATCTGATGCAGTATGTTTTAGAGACTGTACATCCTGTTTGAGTGTTTGTGAAGAGTGTTTATGAAGAGTGCATAAATTGTTGGTAGTATTTATAGAATGATACAGCAACAAACAACTGCTGTTGGTTTAAAATATAAGAGGAAGATGGAATTAAGATGAAAAAACAGTTTTGAAATATTTAAAAGTAGGCACATGAAGAAGCTCCTTTTAAAGGAAGCGAATATTTATTTAATGCATACTGCCCCCACCCCACCCCCAATCCCACACCTCCTTTGGTGCCACCTTCCTCTTGAGGGTTCTTAGAACCACATTTCTGTTGAAAGTAACGTTTTGGTTTCACTGTTTCATGCGGTTTGTGATCTTTTCACTGTCTAGTGTAAAAAATCATATGAGCAGCGCTGCAGAGATGCTGATGAAGCAGAACAAAATGCAGAAAAGATGGGCAACACATCAACAGCAACACCCAAACTTATTGAGAAGGTAAATCTGGACTAAATAATACCTGAGAAAGAGTAGTGATTATCATTCAGTAATGATTTTCTGTTAACAGGAGTGGTTTCCACCATCTGTGGCAGTATTACATCTTATTTTGCAAGTCTTGGTCTATTTCACACAAAGCAGAACATTTATTCTGTAATCACTGTACCGAATATTAACAATAGCCATGACCATAGATTACCCTGGTCTACAAAAAAAGTAGAAGTAGAAATAACAGCATACAAGCTTTATCAGTTTGTGACTAATAAACCAATAAAGAAAACTTAACCTGTAAAGATTGAAGTTTTCAAGATATAGTATTGGGTTAAAAGGGGAAATTCTGTACATTAAAAACAATGGGTATTTACAAAAATTAATGTGTATCAGATATATTACTTCTACATTAGAACACTGTCTGCACAGTACAATACATTTGATTGCTTCCAGTCAAAGATTTATACATCTTTTAAATAAATGTACATACATGTAAATGTATGTACTTGTGAAATCACACTTTACCACATATTGTGAATATCAGCCTAAAAGCACTTTTGCCATTTATTTTCAAATCCATATTATTCGGGTTTAAATTTTAGGACAGTTTATTTCTGAGGCAGATAATAAAAAATAAAAAATAAACCCCAGTCAAGTGATTATGTTTAACAAACTGTACAACACCAGTTACTTCAGTAATCCATTATTTCTGATACATTTGGTATTAACTTATATTAAGATTCAGATGTAGTTATATTTAACGTGAGACCTGATATGTGTTGGCAAACATATAAACAATTTTTCAAGAAATGCAGACAGTTTCTTCCACACTTGATCATCTCTACTTCAACATTATCAGAACACGGTTTAAAGCATGTTTAAGTTTTAAGACATTGATATTTGTTACTGGTGAGTTTATTTCAAAGAAAAAACTAATTTATTTCTATTCTTAAATCTTCTTTTTCTCTTGTAGATGAACAATAAGGCTAAACAATGCAGAGAAGCAGCACAAGATGCTGGTAAGGGCAAATCATTTGTCATGAAAGGAAATGGTACATGTCGTGTAATAGAAAACCAATGTGGTATCCCAATAAACCTTTTGTATATAGAAAGAATGGTGGTCAGGCTTGGTTCCTTTTTTCAGACTTTAAACTGTGTGTTCATTGAAGTCAGCTCATAGATACAGTATATATATATATATATATATATATATATATATATATATATATATATATATATATATATATACTTTTTTTTGTAACAGGAGTGGGGCTTCTCGTCTATATTTTAACAGACCAGTTCATAGCTAAACTCAGATAACTTTTTTTCTTTTAGAGAAACAGTACAGATCCAACATTGAACAGCTCGACAAGAGTCGCCAAGAATGGGAGTCAACACACATAAGCACCTGTGAGGTAAACTTCATTTTTAAGACCAAGAAAAAACATTGCAGTTTAATTATAAACTATGGAAATTAAGTTTCTTTTGAGGATGTTTAACACTTCCTCTATGATCACAGTATACTGAGTTATTAACCAACAGTTATATTTCCAGGTAAAGTTTTCCTGCTTGTTGTAAGATTTACAAAAGCTAATGCAGCAGGGATGAAAGGTCACCTGTGGGTGAAAATCTGACACAATAAAGAAGGAAGTGAAACACAGTGAAAAAAGCGAAACAAGATACATATGGCAATGTGTAGATATGGATTATCAGTGAATAAACCATTAATATATGTAATAGAAAAATGTGTTTTGAAGTTATGAAAAATAATTGTTTTCTTCTAGTTTCACAGTGATCAGACCTCTCTAACCCTCAAAAACCATAAGCATCTAGTGATGTAAAATGTTTAATAACTTATGACGCACGTATCCTGTTAGTACATTTGAGGTAAAATGCTGTTTCTCAGCTTTTATGCAGCATCAAATGTGTCTTATTCGGACGTTCAGAGGCTATGAGTCACCAGTAAAACCCATGTTCTTTAATAAATGCAGAGGCAATAAAAAAAAAAAAAGTTTCATATTCTCTGTTTTTGAATAACAAGCTTTGCATTTTATGATTAAGATAACATGATAAAATGTCAGAAAATACATGAGTTTCCAAAGTGTAGAGGAAAATGTTATAGTAAATGGTGATGATAAAATTTCATTTAGAGGTCACAGCAAAAATAGTTGTAGGATTTTAAGGGTTGATAGTTATTTTTTTTTACAAATATACTGTGTTATAGATGTTTCAACAGCAAGAAGAAGACCGCCTCAACATACTTAGGAATGCTTTGTGGGTCCACACAAACCATTTATCGATTCAATGTGTGAAAGATGATGAGGTGGGTCACGTTTTTATCCCACATGTGAATTAGACAGACTCGGCAAGCTGCTGCAATATGCAATTAATGCACACTATTCTTGACTCCAATTGCTTTTTCAGTGTTACGAGGAGGTGAGAAATGTGCTAGAAAAGTGTGACATCATCACAGATAATAACTGCTTTGTGGAGATGAAAAAAACTGCCTCAACTCCAGCAGGTAGGCAGATGCTAATCATAAAAGCTTTCACATTTGAATATGTTCCAGAGAAATAATTTTAATATTATCTTTCACAACTGATTACGTGCCAGCTATGGAAACAAGTGGTGTACTGTGCATGACAAAGCAGTAGCAACATTTATTATTATTATTATTATTATTATTTTTTACTGCATTGTAATGATTTCTCCACAGCTCCAATTGAATTTCAATGCTACTATGAAAGAGATGGTGCAGCTGATAGAAATGGAAGCACTGGATTTGTAGGTGGAGTCATGAAAAGGTCAGAAGGACCAAATTCTGTCACTGATAAACTGATGACCATGATGGAAGAGGGTAATAACAATGATAATTTTTATCCAATTTTCAGGTTTTCAAATCTTCTGCAGGGAAACAGTGGCTCTAAACTGAACATCAATGAACCTACACCACACACTGGTATAGTAATGCTGAAATTTCCAACATGATGACAAATTGCAAAACCCATGTTATTCTTGCAACACATGGCAGGAAGTTGTCAAATTATGCAATTATGAACAAGTAGTTTCTTGGCAAAGTTATGGTACTTGGTACATTACTCCAAAAGTTATGGATGGATTTGACAAAAAATTTTAAGGGTAAAAAAAAACAAAACAAAACAATACTCTTTTCTCCCCTTCGGGGCACAAGGTTAAATATGCTGTTATTAGTAAAAAAAAAAAAAAAAATTAAATAAATTTAAAAAATTAATAAATAAATAAAAATAATAATAAAAATGTATGCATATTATTACTGAAAAGGTTAAAAATAGTAGAATATGCAAGGAATCATGTTTCGGGAAATATTTTTCTGATAGTAACGCGTGGGCAATACATAATCCCACTTATTCTCCGGGTTATTACAGCTTATTACTAATTGTATTTTCTATTGAAATTAATTATTTAATGTTTAATTCAACTTAATAACATCTCCTTCATCATTATATAAAAAGCATCTAAAAAGAACTCTAATTAACAGAAAAATATAAGATTTATATGATTTGTATTTGATAATTTGTAGTTCGACTTCTATTTTTTATTGCTTTTACTTTCGATTATTATTTCAGTTAGAGTAATTAATTTTTTTGTTCTTTTCCCAGTGTACCGTTCATGTCACATTCTCAAAAGACTTCTTTTTTTTTCTTTGCTTCCACCTCTCCTGCATAATGTTATTTGTTTTTAAATTGTGTAACTTCTTTTTTTTTTTTTTTTGCCATTTATGATGTGCAAATAAAGAATTTAGAAATATTTATTACAATCCTTATCTTATCTTCTACTTCGATACTAGTTTTGTGTAAAACTTCCTCTTCGGCTGACACATCAGATGGGGTTTACGCCTCCGTTCCTGGATTCCAAGAGTCCCAGCCGACAAGTGTGGAATACAAAGCCGTCTATGAATATGTGGCCCAGGTCAAGATCTCTTCTTAACACACATTTAAGTCATCTAGAATATTTGCGTCCACTTTACTGACTCATTACTGTCTTTTTTAGGGGGATGATGAGTTGTCTGTATCTGTTGGAGACGTTGTGGTTGTTATAGACAAAGGTGAAGATGGCTGGTGGACAGTGCAGAGGAATGGGCTTTCAGGACTGGTTCCCGGCTCTTATCTGGCCCTAGAATGAGACTACGTGGGAGTCATCATGGTTCCTGTTTCCACATTGTATTTTGATTTGTATATTATTGTCACTTCATGTTAATTTATAGTTCAGTTGTATCTGCTGTATTTAAAAGTCCAATGGTTTAGTTAAGGTCCTGAGTTGGAACTGAAAATAGCAAACTTTGCCCTAGTGGTAGAATCAAGTAAGATACTGACAAAACAAGTGGTGCCTGACACAATAAACCCCGCCCCCCGTTACACACATTTCACCTGCTTTGTCCTACTGAGACAATTTTGGTGACTGTGACCTTTGACCTACATTAGGCAAGGTAAATGTATTTTGTATAGCACATTTTGTGTACAGGACAAGTCAAGGTGCTTTACATAAAACATATAAGAAAATTAAAATGCATTAAAAAACAATTAAGAGACATAAATATATGAGAATCAAAGTAAAAGCTCCAGTAAATAGTAATGTTTTAAGGCCTGATTTAAATGAACTGACAGTTTTTCCTAAACCTCAGGTGATCAGGTAGTTTGTTCCACAGGTGAGGAGCAGAATAACTGAATGAGTTCTGATTTTGGGAACACACAGTAAACCTGTCCCTGATGACCTATGACCTCAGGGCTCTGGATGCTTCATAGGGAACCAGCAGGTCTAAGATGTATTTGGGTCCAAGACCGTTTAGTGTTTTATAAACCAGAAGTAAGGTTTTGAATTCTATCCTTTGAGACACATGAAGACAATGGAAGGATTTGTAAGGACATTAACTGAAATTTTATGGGATCTATTCTGGACCACCTAGCACCTTTCCTGAAAATTGGTCCAATAGTTTTTGCATAAAGCTGCTGACAAACAGACTGACACAAACACAATACCCCTCTCCCCTTCAGGGGGCGGGGTAATAAGACATTTATCATAGTAACTGTGGGTCTCAAGCTTTTAATGACAATAGTTGAAGTGCAACATACACAACAAAAAACCTTAAGTTATCTTTTATTGCTATGGCAGACACTTCTTCGATTTTGCTCTTCTCTTGATGTATTGGGGTTTACTGATTCATAGCAGGCAGTCACCGTACTCAAGTTTTCCTGAGGATTGTGGGTATTCTTGTATTGTTGTACTCCGAAAGTAAATGTTGCACAAAATTAAATTTTCCTTATTTTGACATATATTAATTTTTTGTGTAATATATATATATATATATATATATATATATATATATATATATATATATATATATATATATATATATATATATATATATATATATATATTCTGCATAAAGTGTGCAATTATTTCATATCCAAATCCCTTTTTATTTTTATTTCTGTACCAATATTTGTTACAATGAAAGGCAGTTATTTTAACCCTTAAACAGAATTTTCTCCATGTAGTGACTTCCACATACATTTATCCTTTTCAAAGGGATTTTTTTTTTGTGGATTACAAAATTACCCTCTGCATTTTGCACTTTTTGTGAAAATCAAGTATTTTCCTTTATTTTATGACCATGTACATTAAATTAAAAGGTTTTTCTTTTCATCTAAACAGAGAAAACTTAAGAAAACCAACCTTTTCAGCACAACATTAACTGAACATTAAAAAAAAAAAAAAACACAAACCATCACTTTGCAAAACTATGTTGGTTTTGCTTGTGAATCATTGTTTCTCCATTAACTACAGAGCCTCCAAACATTTACCTGAATTATTTCAATTTATTGATAGAATGAATAGATCAGAGGTTATTAAACACTTTAGATCAGTAGGTGTTCTTGATTACTGGTGGATGGTCCTTTAAAAGCCAACATGTCATCACTGACACAGGTTGCACACATGCAATTTGGATGGCTGTAACTCTTTCTTGGTTTGTGAAATTATAGAAACTGCTATGGTTTCTGAATAGCTTATAAAGACTTTATAGAGTCATAATGGTCTTTTCACTCACACCTGTAAGCTGGAGAAGAAGCCATTTTAACAGTATTATAACATGCAGTCAAATGTAAATGACTGCTAGATTTTGAAAGATCTGGGGAAAAGGGTTTCAAAAATGGTCAAATGGACTCACTCCCAGCATATTTCATAACCTTTTTGCAGTAAAAATAAGAAAATAAGTTTAGGCAGGCCATTTTAGGCTAAAGGTTTAAACGGTTAAAGTCTTTGAGGTTCACAACTGTTATAAGAAGACCAGCTAAAACAAACAGATGACACTCACCCAGCTACTTATTCTATTCATGGGTCATGTAGTTGAGCAGATTATGTATATATTACAATAATCCATTAATAGTCATGGTAAATACCACAGATCAACGTTGACCGACTGACTTTCACATTAATATATGTTCATCGCAAGACTTTAAACCTTAAATAACATTAGCTGTTTTTGTGGTGGTTTCCATATAATTTTTCTCTATATTCAACCATTCTTAAGTAACTTATCATAATTTATTACAATATTATCCTCCATATTTTTCAGTGAACACAGGGTATTTTCTCATGTTTAATTCACTAATCATGCAGATTTTCCTAAAAGCTTAAAATTATATGAAAAGAAAATGCACTATATAATTAACCGAATCTACAAAACAAGCAAGAAATAAAGTGAGAAATAAATCACTTATTTTCAGACCGTAGATGTTGAAAATCGTATTTCAAAAAATCTTACCAAGATAATTTTCACTTGTTCCATTATTTTATTTTATTTTTGCTTAATTGGAGCTAATGGAACAACTGAAAATTATCTTGTTCAGATTTCTTTTCAACATCTATTGTTTAAAAGTTAATTCTTATAAAACTGTGCCGTGACTTTAAATCTTGAAAGGTCAAAATTAAGGTTGCATGATTTTAAATGGTTGCAACTCCAAAAGAGTGGTAATAAGTTTTATCGACAGATGGGAAACTACATGTAGCCTTTAAAATAGCATCATGACATTTGACCTTGAAAGGTCAAACCCATAGTCTCACATTTTGAGAGGGAGATGTCAATCGAGAGCTAAAACATTTGCGAGGGGTGGGGTTTGTTGTGCCTGACACCACTTGTTAATTTTCAGTGTTCCTGTTCCCACTCAGGACCTGTCATTGAAAGGGTCAAACCCATCAATCACAGCCAGTTTCTCAGCATACCGTTGTTGTTTTTTTTTGCAGGGTTCAGAGTTTGAAAATAGTCCACCATATACAAACTGTCCAATAACCAGTTTAAAGCACTGATAAAACAGCTACTAAACACAAAGTCTATCACTTGCTTGCCTTCCAATATGGCAGTGTATGTTTTTTATTGATATTTTATGCGTCCTTCCTCAACAATCTCTATAACTGCAGCAAATATGCGAACTTCGCATGTCTGCTGTGGTTACAAACAGAAGCCCATGACATTTGACCTTACTCCCACTTTGTCTTTACAACATATTAATTACACAACACACGTATGTAAAGGTTCCCTTACATTTTATTTACATTCTTGAGTCTTGTTGCTACATATAGGAAGATCAAAATCTAAAACTACTATCAGATTATGGAAACAAAAACATTAACAAAAGAAAAACATCAATGGAGTCTAATTTTAGGTAAAGAATGTTTTACTATGAGGTAAATGCCTCGAGGGGGGGGGGGTCAAAGGTTAAATCTCTAAAAGGTCATAAACCTGTTAAACCATATATTTAGACGCATAAATGTGCAGCGTCACTGACTTGGAACTTCAGTGTCTATTGTTACCTGACAGAATACTGCTGGTGAAGGTGCTGTAATTATGAACAGTAGTAGAAGCAATGGTAGTAGTAGTAGTAGTAGTAGTAATAGAGGTACAGTGTAACATTATATAAAGTCTTTCTTTCAAGTACATGACATATTTAAATATAAAATATCCAAAGCCATACACATAGTGCAAATTAATATGAGGAAATTTACCCTGTCCACATTTTATTCCATACGGTAAGGACTAAGAAGCGTTGAGTTTGGGAAGAATGGGGTTTGACGTCCACACGCTGTCCACTCTCAAAAAGGTAAAACTGAAAAAAAGCAGCCCTCAATTGACCAGAGTATTTGGTCAGTAGCTTTTTGGAGAAAAAAAAAAAACACAGACATATAACATACTGTGGTTAGTGTATTAAGGTTAGTGTGTTTAAGGATTATTTTCATGCTCTCACCAATGACACATGACAATTTCTCAGTGTGTTTTATGGTGTGAAAGGTGTTGTTTATGCATAAGTGCCTCCTGTGATCAGAAGCTCATAGGCAGGATCTCTGGCTCTGCGGCACAGCACGACACATGCACACAGCATCCCCAGCATCTACAGAACAGACAAAAAAAAAAGCATCACTTCAACACAGGTACCCGTTATACAGTTTCTCAACACCACGTGGTTGATCAAAATGATGTAAGGGGTGTTACATTAAAAGCCCTGTAGACCAGTGGTTTCTACACATTTTCAGTACAAGGCCTTAAATCCTGTTTTGGTGTGTCCATTAGATACTAACTTATAAAAAAAATAAATAAATACTGACTTTACTGACAAATCAATCCCTGTGAAAATCTGCTCTTTGTATCTCCTCCATTGTTTTCCGCTTGTTATATCTTCTTGTTGTTTTATGCAGCACATCTCTTATATTGTTTTGTCCTTTTACATCCTTTGCATATTTTTTTTCCCTTGCTTCATCTCTCATCTTGCCATGCATTATTCATTGATTTCCAAATTTTTGAATTATGTCTGTTGTATCACCTTTATCTTGTTACATCTTTAATATCATTTTTTTAATCATTGCACAATCCAAGTCCTGGTCTTCAGGTTGGGGAACACATGTTAGTACCACTCCTTGGACAACTACCAACAAAATGAAATAAAATAAAATATACCACAATCCTAGTTAACAGGAAAGTCTGATTAACTGACTGACGGACGTAAATAGATAGATATATACTTTATGAATGTTGAGGGAAATTAAAGCATTCAGCAGCTTTGCATATAGCACAAGACAAAACACTAAACCAAATCCAAATGAATTAAATCAAATGAGTGGATTACTAACATTGTACAGAATGTTAAGCAGGTTTTGTTTTGCCGATTTAAACTGTAGGATAAAGACTGAAAGAGAGGTCATTCTAGCAGTTATACTCTCAACCAGTCCTGTTATATGCACTTTATGTAACAGCTCTATTATAAGTTAAATTGCAATTAGTGGAGAAACTACCAGAGATGTGTTTCAGTGTCATTTACAGTTGTGCAAACATCACTACTTTTACTTTTTACATCAAACTTTCTTTGCTACTAAAAAGAAGGAAAAAAAGATGTGGTTGTTTTATCCTAGAGACTTTTCATATTTAAACATGTTACAATAATTCATCAAAAATCAAGCTCATAAAATGTAGAACTTCAAGTCATGTGATAATATCTCAAAAAGAAATGAGGTAACTTATTGAGGGATGAATACCTGGATAGCAGCAAATGTCAGTGCAGTCCAGATGACATACATCATGATCTCCTTCATCTTCTTCACAACCAGAGCTTCACAACCCTACAGGCAATTTGCACACACAAACTAAATGGAAAAACCTTAAATGTGTTCAATCATATTTTTTAATAAAAACGTCATTGCTGTGAAAGGTTGACATGTTAAAAATGTTTTTACTTCTTGGTAGAGATCTTCTGGGTGAGTGAGGGACCCTGTGCAGCCTACAATATCAGCTCTGCAACAGCTGATGGGCACGCTGTTATTTTTGGATTCTTCATACCAATGTGTGTGTCGCCAGTCTGAGTAATTGTGGATGCCACAGCACTGAAGCTGTAAAAAATTAAAGCAAGCACAGGTTGCTGGTGAGCAGTTACACAGTCAGAACAATACTAACACAGAGGTGAAACTAAACCACACCTCTTTTGTTTCATTAATCAAGAAAAAAGATACCCACCTGTCTCTGGACGTAGTCAATGGCACGGCTTTGAGCATTGCTGTTGGTGCCATTGTACTCATCATAAACTTTCTTGATCGAACTATTGACTTCATCTTCAACCTGACAAAATTTAACAGGTGTGAGGCCAAACATTTGATAACCAGCTCCAGTCACTAATCTAATCCACATTAAAGTCTACACATTCTGAGGAAATGAGGCTTTCTGCTGTTGACATATTACTCACTACTCTACATTCAAGTGTCATTTCCCTGTACTACAGGGTTACAGGTTCAAGTATCAAATGAGGCCAAAGCAAACAATTTTGTATGCACTTCTACTTGTGTTTCTCACCTTTGCTCTGTAAACATATCCAAGAACCACCACAGCCACTTCAGTCATGAAAACCAGCAGAAGGACGATGACGAACTGTAGATTCAATTTCAAGAATTAGACTCCTCAGACTAAAGATATCTTTCAACATTACAAATACTAGCAGTCACCATTTTTAGAAAACACTTCATGTGAATTGTTCAGTACTAGCTTCAGCATAAATAATAACGTGAGTTTATCCTTTTACACATTAAATCATATTTTTTTATTTTGTTTTTATGGTTATGTCTGTCAAAAAATAAATGTGTTAACTGGGGTTTTCCATAAATTAGAACTGATGTCAGATAACTGCACGTTTTTGGAGGATTTAGGGACATATGGGGAGTTTGGGGGTCTTACTAAAAGAAAATATCTTTCTCTATAATTTCACACAATTTTGTACCATTATTACCATATATTTGTACAAAATTTGGTGCAGATGACAAAAAAAATACAGAAAGTTGATTTCACTTTTATTCTCAGAATTTTAGGGGAAAACCCTGTTATTAACATACATTTGTCCTTCAGATCAGTAAAAAAGTAGCGAATGCATCAGTATTAAAAGTCTATACTGACCGTTACAAGCCCACAGTAACTCTCTCTAACTGTTGCACAGCATCCAATGAGACCGATAATAAACAGTAGACCTCCAACTGCCATGATGGTCACTGCTGGGATGAATGTGTACACATCCTCAAAGAAGTGATCGTAGTCATCATATGTAATGAAGACATAGGCTCCAACATAGCATAAGATACCAGCAGCAGCCTGTGGATGACAATTTTAGCAGTTTGTTAAGGTTTACCGACATTGATGTACATAGTACTGAAAAATCATTACAAACAAAAGTTCTAATACCACACTACATGGAACCAATACATGGAACAATACTTTTCCTTGAATAATTTGTTGTGCAAATTAAAAATAACTTAGATTTTTGCTTGAATTATATAAATTAAGTCAACATGACAGACAATATTTTTCTAATAAAAAGAGGAAATTCACAATTATATTACAAATATGACAATAAGGGGGTTGTTTTTTAATAAATACATTTTGGTAACAAATATGAACACTTGAACACTATCAGTGATTGCAATGTGCCATTACACATCTCATCACATTGAAGTGAAAACTGTACAAAAATAAACATTCAACATTTTTCTTTCTCAGTTCAATCCTAGTCCATTCTCCAAACCTAAACTCTCTGTCTAGTTTAGTGACAGATAGTAGATTTGTTTGTTGCATGTCTGTAAAGTGAGTCGAGGGTGCTCCTATACTAAAATATTAGTTCCATCTGCTCCAAAAAAAAAAAAAAAAAAAAAAACGTCACCCAGGAGAGGTCTCATGCCCCCCCTAGGGAGCCCAGCCCACAGTTTGGGAAACACTGCATTTAGTGATCATAAGAAGGGAGGGCGTTAGGATATAGGCTAAAGTATGAAATGTACAAAGAATAAAATTAAATGTAAGACTGACCATGTAGGGCAGGTCAATGTTCTGTCTTGGTTGTGAACATGTAAGATGTGTATGTGGTGTGAATGTTGTGATGTGGCCTTCTAAAAAAAAAATTACCAAAGATAATCATTAACTAACTGTAAAATAAGTGAGAAGAGAATGGGAAATGAAAAACGGAAATGGGAGTTGTAAAAAAATAAACAAATAATAACCAAATTAAATTACAAAAATAATGTATCTAAATATAATGGTATCATTGTTAATGCCATACTGCCTCACCATGCCATCATAGCATTACTGCCACTGTTGTATTTCATTTATACTACTACTTTAATAATTATTTTTTAATGTAAAAGTAATTAATTGAGAAGTAGTTCATTATTGCAAATGTTACGTGCAAAAATGAACTACATATATGAAAATTCAAGCAGTGTTTCACCATTAAATACAATGTTTTTGAACATATATTACTGCAGTCTTAATATGTAGCATTTTACTTCTGTCCATGTTAAAGACTGAGCTCATATGACCTATTTGACTGCAAGCTGTAGTGGCATAAAAATACACAAAATGCAATTCCTCAAAGTAAAAGTACCTCAAAATGTATACATGACTTGACTAAATGCACTTAATTCCCTTATACTGATACTAATGATAGATCAGTTCAGTGGTGAGAAATGTCATTAATGATATTTAATGAAAGTTTTAATCATATGACCTTAAAATACTGACTTAATAAATTATTTGAATATAAGTATATTTGAATTTCAAACTATTTATAAAACTTGAGGGTACACGCTATAACAAGCGCAAGTGTTGGTGTGTTTGGATCGATATGTTTTGTGAGCAGGTCAAAATACTGCCAGTAGGTCATCCACACAAAGCACCACAGCTATTATGTTCAATCTAGATACGGGTTAGTTTATGCTTTTAACGTGAGAAAAGCATCAATAGGTGATAATTACAACACGAACATGCGTAAAACATATCTATATAATACAATGCCGTTTCGTTTCTGAAGTTAATCCCTCTGTGGTGAAACAAAGGTCGCCTGCTAGCATAGCTGACTGGACACACAGCTAGCTAACCACTGTGACGCACGTTTAAGTCTATAACAAACCTCCAAACTCACCCAAAATATCAGGTTTAGGAAGACCAACACGGTCTTCGAAGACGTGATGCCGCATTGTCCCATTTTCACTACTGGGTTTTAGTGCTGTACGTTTTCGTAAACTGCACAAGTTGCTACTCAGACATGACCCAACCAGCTCCACCACTTGTGCTCCATACTCTGAACTCTGGGTTGAGCTGCGTCGGATGATGCGCAGCTGCAGCGCAACGTCATGACAACAACAAACCACCTGAGACGATCATAACAAAATATATAACTCACACAATAGCCATTATGCTGCTTTTTAGTCTAGTGCTAATTCATAGCATATCTTTGTCAAACACAGTGAATTTTAATGGTAAAAAGTGTACTGTAATTAATATTAAAAAAAAATATATATATATATATTCTGCTTTACTTTGGGGTCCTCTAGTGGTGGAATAAATGAACCTACTTTTTCTTGTAAATAAAACATTTTGAAGTATCAGTGCCAGGCTAGAATGTCTGGTTATATGATCACAGAATAAGCAGATAACTAGTGTAAAGAAGATACTCTGGTTAGATTTGTCGAGTTGTTTTCTAGAGTATTTATTTTCCGAATGAGTCTTTACTTGCTCCCCACATTTTTCTCCCAAACATCTGTACTTTCTAATATAACTACTTATACAGTAGTGGGAAAAAACTTTTCCAGACACCCTTAAAATTTACACAATTTCAAATATTGTTATGGATTAATTGCAGAAAATTCTATTTTTAAATATGTTACAGCATCTGACAGACACAAATTAACAATTTTTTTGTTCACTGACAATAAGAAAAACTAAACAAAATGATTGCCATTTATTTCTTTTCTAGACATTTATGTATTTTATTTAACATTACTCCACATTTACCATCATCAAAACCAATTTAAACTTACATGGATGGGACAATATCACACACAAAATCAGCCCCTGAATGTACATGAATTTGTATCATGCATGTCTAAGATAGCAACGTAACAAACAAAACTTGAAGGAGCATTAAAAACTGCTGCATATTTAATTAGGGGTCAGACACCAGAAGACCCCATGATGATATGACAATATAAAGAAAAAATACTTCTTACACTTCCTCTTTGAGTAGATTTTTGATATTTTTCACAATAAGACTCTTATAAGACTTTTATATATTTGAGTAAAGACCTTAAATCATTGCTCCTACTTTTAGCATAATATTTCTTTACCCCATATTTGTACTTCCACTTGAATTATGATTGTATCTACTTTTGAAGGTGAAATCAGTTACTCTAAAATCACAAAAATAAGGAAGTGAATACATTTATTGAGAATTAGAAATTACAACTGCCATCACTTTAAAAAACATAATAGCATGTATAATTTCAATCATTTTATAACTGATTATGACACTCAGTCAACTCGAACTGAAAATAAAATTAGAGTAAGTAAAAGTGGAGCATCATTCAATGAAACAGGACACTGACAACAGAGAGTGTAATAGTGTATTATTTATAAATGGAAGAGTGTAATGCATTCTATGCCTGAGGATCAGGGTCACTTTCAACATAAGTAGGCCAGTCACATGGTGAAACAGATACATGTAGACATTATTTATGATGTGTATAGTTACCTCATTGTCATAAAATACCTTGTATGAACATATTTAAATACCACACATTGTTCTGTAACATTTTCAGAGTATTTACAACTTTACTCCTGTACATTTTAAAACCGATACTGTCTGGATAGAAAACATATTGAGACATTTGAACACAGATTTCTCTCTGCAAACAGTCTGGTAGTTTTCTATTTCATGACAGGAGGAAGGCTTAAGTCAGCATGTGTGCCAAATATTTTGTCCCAGTGTTTGAAGTGTGGTGCAAAGTTGGTGCTGGGTTTCTGATGGTGTACATCATGATGATTTGGCCCTCCATAAAAGCCAAACGGAATGATATGCGCTGTGGACCAGGGGAAATCATAACCACAATGATCTTCTATGGAAACATAAACATGCAGCACCATGAAGATCCATGTAGTGAGAAGATGACTTCTCAGGATCACAGGGTTCAGGGTGGTCCAGAAGCCAACAGTGACCAGCTCCCATCCCCCAAGACACTGGGTGGCTAAAGCAAAAGGAGATGAGTAATTATGATGAATGGCATGGAAAGTGACGTACAGCCAGCGGATCTTGTGATGGAGCAGGTGCCAGATGTAGTATTGG
This sequence comes from Siphamia tubifer, assembly GCA_020466265.1. Taxonomy (NCBI): domain Eukaryota; kingdom Metazoa; phylum Chordata; class Actinopteri; order Kurtiformes; family Apogonidae; genus Siphamia; species Siphamia tubifer. The sequence goes on along the minus strand of CM035788.1, from coordinate 20,440,002 downwards.
AAGTCAAATAGCAGGAGGTTGCCAATCACTCCAGCTACTAGCTCTGACACTGATGGAGCCTGATCTGGTAGGTCTATGGGGGGCCTCCAAGCCCACTGGGCAACTGATGCTGGAAACACAAGAAACAAATGGTTGTACAAGGTGACACCTGCACAGTGCAGCAGCGTAGTGGCTGTTGGTCGACGGTTGGGCTGGATTTTATATTGTTGGATCCAGGCCAATTTATCCCCGAAGATGTCACAGATGAGAAAAGGGATGCATAAAACAAAGTAGGAAGAAACAGTCAGCACAACAGGAAAGAGTGGCGATCTCAAATAGTCTCTGTAGTTAAACCGCAGGCTGTCCCACAGAGGCTGCAACAAAGAATCATTGCTCAAGCATCTTATCCAAACATTGCTGATCTCTGCAAAATCCATCTTGTTGAAAAAACTGAAAACCTTAAGAATGAGGAACGTAGATGTTGTTGTTGGACTGATAGACTCTGCTTGTGTTCTGTCTGCTTACAGAGACGCATCAGATGACAGTCAATGGAAACAAATTATTCATACCTGTAAGGGAACATGTTACCTAACTTCCCCATAACAAAAAGATAGATAGATAGATAGATAGATAGATAGATAGATAGATAGATAGATAGATAGATAGATAGATAGATAGATAGATAGATAGATAGATAGATAGATAGATAGATAGATAGATAGATAGATAGATAGATAGATAGATAGATAGATAGATAGATAGATAGATAGATAGATAGATAGATAGATAGATAGATAGATAGATAGATAGATGGAAATGGGTTTTTCAATGGTTAAATATTGGGATTCGCAATTCCTTCTTTAACAAATTTCGAGTGTTGATTTATATGGATGGTCTGTCAAAAAAGGTATCGAAAATGGTGAACATAATTCTTATTATGGGAAAATTTCCCAGAATTGTTATACACAAGAATAAATGGAAAAACGGCAAACACACCATACTATTTTAAAAAGGAAATTAAAAACTATATAACATCCCTAAAGGCAGGGGCGGCTGGAGACCAGGGAATTCCTGGCTGCAGCCCCGGATCTCAGGGGAATATCCCCGAATATCTCTAGACTCCAGAGAGATTTGGGGCTGGACCATCATAACTAAAATGTGTAATGATAATAATAAGAGAAGAAGAAGGACAGCTCTGTGGACGATACTTTGAGTGGTGGTACCACAGATAAACTCTCACTGGGTGGTCCATTCTCTCTCTCTCTCTCTCTCTCTCTCTCTCTCTCTCTCTCCCCATTCATTTAACAGTTCAGACAACACTGCCAAATTGCTGCGGGACTTAATTAACTAATGACATAACTTTTTCCCACCTTTTAATATTGTTCAAAATGATATTTTTGGATATCTATATATATATTTTTATCTATATATAGTGTCATTGGGCAAGATACTGAAGCCTAAGCTGCTCACAGTAGGGTCAGGCAGCACCGGTGTTTTGTTAGTATTTATAATAATAATAATAATAATAATAATAATAATAATAATAATAATAATAATAATAATAATAATAATAATAATAATAATAATAATAATAATAATAATAATTATTATTATTATTATTATTATTATTATTATTATTATTATTATTATTATTCATTGAATTATATGTAACAATGTCAAAGTCTTTGGTATTTTAAATTTACAATCCTGTGTTCTCTTCACACGCTTTAAGCACTTTTGTTGAAACGTTAACCCCTTGTGACTGTTTTATTTTATTTATTTATTCATTTTTTTTTACCATGTTAAGCTTGTAGTGTTTCAAATGGAAGCACAATATTTCCTCAAATAACTTTGTGTGTAATGTAATGTGAAATAAAGTTTTGACAAAAAATGCTCTGTGTCGCGTTGATGACGTATTTTACGTCATATTATATTCATTTGTGGAACTGTCACTACACGAAGTCGGTAAGTTTACTTATAAATAAGCTTTTGAAATTCTGTTGCGGAAAGAGTTGGTTGTTGTGCTTAGATTTTTATCTTTTACGCAGCATTATCATTTACCTGAACATTGTTTGAATTTTACGTAAGTCACTTCCCACCGATAATAATAAATCAGATTGAAATGAAAAAACACGAACGTTAGCTCATAGTGTTGCTATTTTCTTGTGTTATGGAACGTTTTTATCATGATACAAGTCTTATTATTTAGTCCACTGGTAAATTTGGATAAAGCGGAAATAGAACTATATAGTTCATAATCTTAAAATCATGAAGCAGTTTATCATAAAGTTAATGTTTAGCCACCTGTAAAAAAAACAGTCACCTGTAAAAATTTTACTTGTGTTACATGGCAGACTTGTTAAAAACACGAAAGGTAACTTTATTTGTACCCGAAGGTAGATTTGGTTGCAGATAAACTTGACACAAAAGGAAACACAAAACAACAGAATACAGTGACTCAATACAGTAACACAGGTCAAAACACAGGTAATTAACAACAACAACAACAACTGACTGACAGACAGACAAGGCTTCCTCCAATATATGCTTTCTACAACAAGATTAAAACAAGTGGTGCCATGCAGGCACAACAAACTCTGCCCCCTTGCACACATTTTACCTGATTTGCCCTATTTCCTATCATTGGAAAAACACATTTTTGGTGACTGTGACCTTGACCTCTGACCTAAATTTCACCAACATTTTTTGAGATCTATTCTGTACAACCCTGCACCTTTCCTGAACATTTCAATGAAATTAAACTAGTAGTTTTTGCATAAAGCTGCTTACAAACAAACAAACAAACCAACTCAAAAAACAATACCCCTCTCCCCCTCTGGGGACTCGCGGTGATAACAAGCATTTGTTCCTTTCTGTCCTATTTGCCCAGAGCTGGATAGAAGGGCATTCAACTATTCAAACATGAAATATGTTGCTAAAAGACTGAAAACTGACTGAGCTGATCTCTTTGAATGCTTTTAAATCTATAATCAATGTGCTGGAGACCAACTCGATGACTTGTACTTTTTTCATAATTTGACTTGTAACTCTTGGCCAGTATTTCCTTGGGAAAGTGGTTCTTAATCTCAATGGGACACTTTTCCCTGGTTAAATAAAGGTAACAAGTGGTGCCCGGCACAGCAAACCCCACCCCCCCATGCACCAAAACTTGATGGGATCTATTCTGAACCACTTAGAAATTGGTCCAGTAGTTTTTGTGTAAAGCTACTTAGAAAGAAACAAATCAACTCAAAAACAATACCCCTCTCCCCTTCGAAGGATGGGATTAAAACAACAAAAGCCAAAACAAATACACACATATATATATATATATATATATATATATATATATATATATATATATATATATATATATATATATATATATATATATATATTATTATTATTATTATTATTATTATTTTTTTTTTTTTTTATTTATTTATTTTTTTTTTTATTAAATGAATTTCAGAAATAGAAGATTCATGAAATAATTTCATATTAAACAAGTCTGAAGTACATTCAACATTCTAAAATTGTTCTTACCACAGTTCATGAGTTCGTACACCCTGTTCTATCACAAAGCTACTCAATTTGGCATTATAAACATGTATGTGATGTATTTTAAACGTCAGATTTAAAAAGTCAGAGGACAACAGTAGGAGCCAAACATGTCTGTTCTCATGGGAGTAAAACAATAACTCTGCCTATGAGTCATAATTGGATGTAATACTGAGGTGCCAACAAAACTGCTCTATTAAAGTATAAGATAAGTATGTGTCAGTGAATTGTGGTAATGCATTCATTTATTCATCTAGGGGGCCCTAACAATGTCTAACAGTAAAGGAGAAAAAGCGGGAAATTCGGACCTGCCCCCACAGCCGCAGCCTCTGTGCCGCTTTTTCTCCCAGGGACGACACTGCAATTTTGGGAAGAAATGCAGATTTCTACATGCCAGAGTTGATGTCCCAGCTCATGTGAAGAAGCACTCTGACACCCAAGTCCATGCAGGCACCCATATAGGAAATGTGGGGGTGATGCCTCCCCTCAGTGAGAACTCCAAGACTGGCCCAGCAGCTAATCGCCGCGTGTGCCGATACTTCATATCAGGCTTCTGTACGATGGAAGATAGATGTCGCTTCTGGCATCCACCACAGTACCCTTCATTGAAGGATTCACCTGTTCCTCAGAGGCCTGCCCAGAGGATACAACCAGCCCCCCACCCCGGCATGGCACGGGAAGTCAAACAGTGTGACCTCACAGAAGATGTTGCCAAAAAACTACGAGATACAGAGATTCAACAACTAAAGAGGCGTTTTCCAAAGGATCAGCTAATTATTCAGGAACACAGTGATGGAAAACTTATTTATTACAGAGCTGTTGTAGAAGCCACTGATCCAGATTGGGTAAACATTTCATCCTTATTGTGAAATGTAATCATATCATGTACTTTAAATGTGTGATATTAAATTCAGGTCTTTGTAACATTGGTCCACTGGGACAATGACACTAAAACAACATTGACCAATTATTGATTTCATTATTTACATAATTGGTACATATTGTCATGATGTAATACAGAAAAGTGACCTCTCTATAAACTATCAACAAAAATTTCTGCAACTTACAACAACAACAACAGTTTTTACTTTATTTTTGGTAGTTAGAACAGGATAGCATAGGTAACTGAATAAAATTCAATTAAGCTGAACTGCTAAGATTAAATTAAGCCTATTTGGATGAAGGGAAATGGGGTAAAGTAGTGATTAAACTGGCAGATTGTGGATACATTGAGATTAAGTGATTTTAGAGAGCTGGTGTTCTATTCTCTGGTGATCTTAAACAAGCAATCGTCACTTCAGGATAAAACCTAAACAGCCTTTTGACTAAATGCAAGCCATATTTCAAGTCTTCATCAGACAAACTTTTATTCTATTAACACACTGTGATGAAAAGTGGCAATAATTATGATTTTTAGTTTTACAAAGAAATAAATAAAATATCTACACGTCTTCTTGCAGCCTTTTGATTTAAAAGAGATTGACATCATGGTGAGCTTCCCAGACAGCTATCCTCAAGAGGTAAATACCACTGTTTCTATCCATATGAATGCTTCTGTAATTTTCTCTTCATTATGTGACAGTCTGAAATCATCCTTCTGCTTAGATTTTTACTTTGGATATACCCCTGGACCAGGATCTGCCACCAGTAATGGCAAGGTAAGTGTTGTACTTTTCACTTTGGGAGCGGTTTGTGTTGTAGCTTTACCTTAGTTTGTGTCTGGCTGTTTAGACATGTGCAGCAAGCATCATTGGAGTGGCTTCAGGCTAAACACGCAACCAACCAGCTTATGGGAAAAGTTGAGCTGCTCTTCCGACCTTATCTGCGATGGCTAGATCGGAGTTTGGAGAGACTGTTTGTAGAAGGAGCTAGACAGGTAAGACTCAAATGTGTATAAACAGGACATGACTGTGGATATTACAAATGCACTGACTGATAGTTTGTCTTTTTATTTATTATTGTTATTTATTTATTTATTTTTTACTGTTTTCCAGTTGAAGAAAGACAGGGATTTAGAAAAAGCTGGCCTGCAGTTCATATCGTACCAAGAGCTTCAGGCAGCGGTATCTGAAAAACCTGGAAATGAGCCCTCACCTGCGCCTGCCTCTGACACTGCAGGTACTGATGCAGATACACATGAAGAAGGAATGGCAGAAAAGACACAGGAGGGGAAGGAGAACCAAAGCTGTGATGTAACAGAGCACCACGAGCTGGAGGAAGCCAGTCATCTGGTGGAAAACATTAAGTTGAGTGACCCACGCAGAGGCACGGAGGTGAAGCTGCTGGGACTGAGACTTGGAGAGAATACAGCCACCATAGCAGCCCAACAGATCACTGTTTGCCTTCAGTGTAACCGGTAAGGGAAAAAAAAGAGTTGAATATAGTCATTGAAAAAAAATGAAGGGACAAAATTTCAGAGCTGACCCCTTGAAACTGAAAACATGTGTAATCAAACGTAGCTGAGCCACTTCTGGTTCACATCAGGAGTGTCATAGATGTGGAAGACTGACATGTAGCTCTTTAATTGAAAATCCATTCAATCAGATATCGATTTTTTTTTTTATCTCAAGTTCATTTTTTAAATGTTTCTATTGTGAATTTAAGAGGAATTAGAAAGTGTTTTGCTCTGTTTGAAATCTGAAAACAGCAATTTTCTGAGCACTTAAGTACTCCAAATCATTTAAAAAATAAACAAATTTTCTTTTATACATAAATATGAAGAATTAAACCAGCCATCACTTACCTTTTTCAAGAGTTGTAATGTCCATACTTCAAATCAAACTTAGTTTAGTCTAAATGACTTTGGTGTTGTTGTTGACCAGAGTTTAACTTTGTGTGTTTTACCTACAGATGTAAAGTAACTGCAGACCTGATGTTGACTGGGAGGACACCATGCTCAGCTCAGTGTGACAAGTGCAGTGCAAGCATCAATGCTGCATTCAGGCCCTGCTTGTTGCACCATTACAGTGATGTCTTAGGATACCTAGATCTCCACAATGCTACACCAGCTGACCTTGTACTGCAAGACTGTGATTTTATTGTGGGCTGCCTCAGCTGCTCCCAGGAGTTCCCTGTGCAGGTGATGAAACATGTTAAAGCATATTCTGCCCTGATATCACACAATGTGCCTCAAAAGTGAAAAACATTAGCAAATGTTGAAATTTTACAAGAAAATCCATTATGAACAAAATATTCCTAATATTTATTTTCCTAGAATATCTCCTATGGTCAAACAAAGGACTTCAATTGTGAACAATGCCACAGCAAGCTCAGCATTCTGGTAGAGAGCACAAGATTTCAGTATATTCCACCACGTGCCAACAAAACAGGTCAGAGCTCACCTAGTTTTGCTGACTGAGCTTTGGTCACAGTAAGCTGCCATAGCTGGCTTCCTGACCAGCATTTCCTCATATTATAAATTACAACATAATGTGCACAAAAAAAATTATCTTTTTGTTTTCTCTTTTTTGTGAAGGCTCCAGTGATAAAACTGTTAATTATAAGACAATAAGAGATCCTGCTGTGCAAAAAGGGAAGCCACTGCCAGAAAAGGGTACATGCAAGCATTACAAACAGAGCCATCGCTGGCTTCGGTATTGTCCACTCTTTGTCTTCCTTTATTTCACATGTGAGATTAAAACCCCTGTGAAAGTTGGTGAAACCTTTGTGTGGCTGTCCACAGGTTTCCATGCTGCGGACGAGCTTACCCCTGCGATGTGTGTCATGATGAAGATCAGGACCATCCGATGGAACTGGCCAGCAGAATGATCTGCGGTTACTGTGCCAAAGAACAGGTGAGCAACAATGTATTGGAGACGGATGTCAAGTAAAAGCTATGCAGAGAGAGCAGTGTAATCTCATGTGATGAAAGCAAAGATTAAATAAGTTATGTATTGTAATTTTCTCATCTTATTCATATTGTTAAGTGGTGAAACACATGCATTCTGTATAAATGCTATTTTGCCTTGAATCTGTTTTTTTTTTTGTGTGTGTGTTTTGTTTTTAAGCCCTACTCCAATGGAAGGCCTTGTACCAGCTGCGGAAGCATGATGACGAGAGGGACACGAACCAGCCACTGGGAGGGAGGACTAGGATGCAGAAATAAAGTCAAAATGAGCAGGTAAACATCCCTAATGATAGGGGAATATTTCACATGGTAAATGTATATTTCAATGGTACAATATTCTTTTTCTTTCTCTTCAGAAATGATAAACACAAATATGCCAACACTAACAAGACAGTTTCAAGGAAGGCGGCAAGTGACAAGAAGTAATGACTGAAGAAAGAGATTAATTCAATTGACTAATTTCTAATAGTAAATGTGTGATGGTCATACAATTTCAATGATTTTTTTTTTCCCTATTTTTACAAAAATCATATCATGATGATTTGCCTCACTGTGACCATATTAGCATTCTAATCTTTTGGGAATTAAAAATCCTAAAACTCAGTGTTGGGCTCTTTATTTACTCAAGTTGCTTTTGCAGTATTTGTCTGGGCAGTGAGGACAGAAGAAATATATACAGTGCATGTAATTTATTTAGATTTCAGTCTTTCAAGATATGGTCTTTAATAATCCTATTGAGACAAAAAAAAGAGAATTTTCATTGGAACAGAAAATGTACGAAGTTATAAATGAGTTGATGGCATGATTAGTTAAATCTGTGTTAATTTCAGATGCTATTGAACTTAAAAAAGTGTGGAAAAATCAGTATGCCGTCTCTACATTCAAAATGCATAAAAATATATACTCATGTCTGTTAAATACAAGCTCATAAATGTATTATGTCAAATACATGTTCTTGATTAGCTTGGTTAATCTTCTTGCAAGTCTGTCACATTGAGTTGTTGAGTGAAAAAAATGCTGAGCTCTTATGGTTGAGAACAAAGCCCCTTCAGCAGATTGACAGTATATAAACCAAGAACTAAGGCTCAGTCATGAGACTTACAGTAGCACCACCACAACATGCTGAACATCAGTGAGCTCCCTCTGCAGCTCCTGCCCTCCAGGTCCTCAGACCGGCTGCTGCAGCCTCTTTGGGACTACATGCTGCTTCACCACCGGTCTCTCATTTCATCGCCTTTTTTCCCAGTACTACTCGCCTTCTCCAGCTACTTGTTCTTCAGCATACCTTTTGCTGTACTGGATATCTTGGGAGATAGGGTGCCTTTTTTCTATCAGTACAAGATCCAGCCAGACAGAAAGCCAACACTTGGTATGATGGCAAACAGCTTCTTGACAGCACTATATAACCACATATTCTTTGTTCTACCAACTGTCATAATCGGTGTGTTTATACTGCCTTCACCAACACTACCACAGGATGCTCCCACTCTGTATGATGTATTTGTTGATGGACTGGCTATACTTCTTCTCTTTGACACGCAGTATTACATTTGGCATTTCATACATCACAAACACCCACAGCTTTACCGATGGATCCATGCTATCCACCATGAATACATGGCACCCTTCTCTTGGTCGACAGAGCAACTCAGCATCCCTGAACTGATGACTGTGGGACTTTGGAGCAACCAGGACCCTATTATTTTGAAATGCCATCCTTTAACCACATGGTTCACCACTGTTTTCAGTCTCTGGATGTCTGTCGAGGATCACATAGGCTACGATCTGCCCTGGGCTCTCAACCACCTGGTGCCATTCGGTTTGTTCGGTGGTGCTCCGGCCCATGACATGCACCACCAGAAACCCAGCAGCAATTATGCTCCTTTCTTCAGCCACTGGGACAGAATCTTTGGCACTGCTGTCCCTCTGAAGAAGAAAATGTTGAAAAAATTGTAGAATGTGTATCGTTTTAGATTATTGTAAATAAGTTATGTTGTAGCACTGTTTATATGTATATAGTGTTTTTTTTTTTTTTGCTGCTTTGCTTCAATGTAAGTAGTTTACTTTGCTAAATGAACTGAAAGATGTATTTTATGGATTTTCATTTAATAAATGCTTTAAAATGAACTGTTTTGTTCAAGTGATGTATAGTATTAACTGTATATAAAAGGTTGACCTAGTAAGTCTATGAATGTGTTACATGTTAATGATCAATTTGTTGCAAGAAAGTAAAACAATCTGTGTCTGTAACTGCATGCAAAGTAATAATAATAATTAAAAAAAAACTTCTTATTGACATTTTCCATTTTTAAAAACAGAACACACACCTACATTTGCCAGTGACCGCAGGAAGAAAAAAAAAGTGAGAAGAATGCCCACAAGTCCATAGTGGTTCCAGTACAGTTCCAGCAGCCAATAATACAATAGATCAGACCAGTCGAAAAGAGGAAAAAAAAAAAGCTAAGATTAGATTGAGCCTCTCTCTTTCTTCATATAGTCTATGAGAGGACCCCAGGTTTTTGTGAAATTGTCCATATTGTTGGAAAGTTTATATCTGATCTCAAGATAAAGACATGATATCAGGTTATTTAACCAGTTACTGTAGCTTGGGGGAGTGGTAGCTGTCCACTCCTTCAAGATGAGCCTTTTTGCAATGACCATACCAAACATAATTGTTTGTTTAATGGAAGGGGAATACGATAGGGTTTGGGATGAACACCCAAATAATGCAGTTAGGACATCTAGGGTTATGTCCTTGTTGAATACAGTATTACATAAAAGAAAAATCTCAGACCAAAAACTTATAAGTGAGGGACAGTAGCAGAATTGATGAGCTAGAGTACCATCACTTATTTTACATCTGTCACATGAAGGTGAAATGTTGGGAAATATTTTATTGAGCCGAGTCTTAGAATAATATAGTCTATGTATAACTTTGAACTGAATAAGATGAAGTCTTGGATTTATTGAGCATGATTTGAATCATCCATCATCAAAATCATGCACAAGCAAAGTAATTTAAATTAATTAGAAAATCAGTATGTGACTTCCTGTTGTGGGTTATCCCCCAATCTGCTTACATAACATAGAAACCACTGAGCAGTACTCAGCAATGATTTACTTAAAAATTCCACGAAGGAATAATGAGCTTTGGAGCAAGAGCACCAAGTATTGCTTAATGGGCTGGCACTCAGGAAGAATAAGGGGAATTAGGGACACTGTGTACATGAGAAAGAGCTCAGCTGTGACTGGACAGGTTTCAAGAAATATTAGCAAAAACACCTCAGATAATAGAAAAAATACACCTAAGATTGATACTGGACCTGAGAAAATCTGTGTTTGTAATGTATTTTTCCTTCAGTTCCATCCAGGATTGTCAGACAAATAAGTTAACAGAAGATCAGCTGTTATATCTTAAAATTTATATTGGATGAATGATGCCAGGAATGAAAAATGTAGCAAATATAATGCAAATATTCATGCACAAGCTTTATAAGTCATCACAGAACTGAATTGACTCATTTTACATGCACTAATAACAAACAAGCCACACAAAAACTATTTAAACTGATTTATTTTACAGATAAAGTACAAAAAGAAATGTAAATAAATAGAACTTCAATGAAGACTCTTATTTAAATATTGCACAAACATGTTGGCAAGTTGTCCCGTGTTCTCCGTTGGGTGCATCTTTGTGTAGCTGATGAACTGACGCCGTAATTTGCGCAGCTCTGCCATGTTAATGCTCTTGGTGAGTTCAATGTTTAGAACCATGTTAAGGATGTAGACTGAACACTATTTAATTAACTAACCAAAAGTATTTGAAGGTTATATCATTATGTGTCGACCTTTAAGGAGGACATAATAAATTCGCTGAAAGTACTGAATGTTGTTGATAATGTCATTTAAAACCAGTGCACAGCATGATATAGTGTGGGTCAGCATTACCTGGACGTCCACATTCAAAGGAACAAATCAAAGTGATTCCTTCAGAGGTGGTCTGACAGTGCAGCACCCAATAACATCCACCAGTCTCTTTAAGATTCATGTGCTGCTGTGCCTTTCATTTAACTTCTTTGATGGAGATGCTTCCACCATACTTTCCTTCCAAGTCTGGCTATTTGATATGGAACTGTTTGCCTCCCACGGTGGGAACATGATTCGCTTTGGAAGGTAGATGATAGAAGTAGAGTTAGCAGTAAATTGAAAAAGCAATGCAAATATTACAGTTACTGACCAATAGATTTGCAAGATTACCATTATCCAAAACAGGAATACCAGCATCTGTTTAACATGTTTCAAAACCAGGTTTCATCTAATATGGACATTGAAGAAAGGATATCTTTTCTGTCGCTCCAGATACAGAAACATGATCCCCAGGAACACTTGTCTTCTGTGCATTGAAAATTGCCTGAAAACAAGAAAACAAAATATCCTACACTATAATTTTTTCCCCATTATATTTTTTGTTTAACTGCCACTGGATATCCTTCTTGATAACACGTGAAAAATATTGGGTTTAGAAATTCCATATTTTTCATATCAATATACATATCATACAGAAGAAAAAATGATATGACTTTGGACAATTTACCATTTCTAGATTGTCCACAAGGGCGTGCTCAAAAGTTTAAAATGACTAAACACCGTTCATATCTGGAATTGTATGTCTGATTGACTTCAAATCAAGTGTAAATGAAAGGTCATGATTTGGGGATGCCACAATTCATTACACCGGATTCAACACATTCGAGGATGTACATCTAGCCATCTATTCAGATGGCATAAGCCTAGTTCATTGTATACCAGTGTCTTCTTTGGTCTTTGAGACTTAATGATAAGTGGGAGCTGAATTAAGAAGTGGAATTTCTAGAGGACTCATTTGTAAGTTGTTTTCTTTCATTTATAATTTCTGCAATAATGGCGCAAAAAATTACGAGAAAAACTTAAGTCAATGTGGCACACATTTCACAACAGACGCTGTTTATGGTTCTGTTCATTTTAAGTATTTCAGGAAACCATTGCGTAAGAGTGTACCATCAGCACAACATTTAACTGTCTAGTGTGAACACTGCAAAAGTAAAATAAGAATAGAAAAAAGACAGACCATTAAAATGTCTTGCGTTATTTTGTCCAACTCGTACAAGAAGTTTGCAGACGACAATGGCTGCTGCAGAAAAAAAACATGCATCAGACCATTAGATATTAAAAAATGAAAAATAAATGAGCTAAGAAAACAACATATACTATAAACCGTCACTTACACTCTGAGTTGATTGATTAGGCGGAGGTGCTTTTCTTTTGAAAAGGGCATCAGAGATGGTGTCAAATGGAAGCATGTCATCTTGTAGGATGGTGAATAAAGGAGAGTCCCAGCGATTTCTAGAATCTGGAGCCTCAAATCTTAGCACCAATGCTTCAAAACTGAAAAATATTAAGACACAAGAACATATGCTCTATCTGAAGGGTGAAAGGCAATGTTGGCACAAACTGACATCTGTCTACAGTGTACTTTCAGAGGTTTCTAACTCACATTTCTTGCGTGTACTGTTCTGCAGCATTTCTCTCTGTATTCCATGTTGAACTTACTTGATCTGATGTCAAACAGTACACCTTCAGAAAGAAAAGAGTATGGTTTAAACCTCTTTGACAACCCTTTTTTATGTGTAGATATTGAAAATCCAACAGTACTTGTTAAATACTTACTAGACAGTGTGGTGTTTGTGTATGTTTGATGAGACAGAAGAGTTCATAGCGGTAACCTGTTCAATTAAACAATTTTACACATCAAACTGTTTTGATCTATAATTTTTAAAGGATTTGATCAATTCTAGGATTTACCTTTGATGTAATTCAATGAATCCAAGATTACAATATCATCCTTATTGACTTTCCTAGAGAGGAAAAATGTTAAGACTTGTATCAGTAAAGCACCAATGAAATATTATTTTAAAATGAATAACCCACCTCTCTTTGTGTGCATGTGAACTGGCAAATATCTGCGTGTACAATTATATATGTGTGTTTGCATATATTGAAAATGGAGTCATATATTTTTGTCTGTATGTATATATTACTGGCTGTATTTAATTAATTTATTGTATTTAATGAAGATCGAGTATTTGAGTGTTTGGGGACGATAGATGGAAATGAACCTGATATAACAATTTAATGTTAAATTGTATGTATGTTGCTATATATTTGAAAATATACAAAACCTTGATTAATAAAAAAAACAAAACGTAAATCAATAACCCACCTCTCTACTTCAGCTTTCAGAGCTGCTCTTACATTCTTTTCCTTTTGGGAGTCTGCAATATATCCAACAAAACAAAGACAGTACTGTCATATTTCTGCAAAAATTTGTGAAATAGAGCCACATTTTGGTTGTTTTACACCAGACTTAGACAATTTTAGATTATGGACTGAAATATTATCCTTAAGTAAAACTATACAATTGAATAAATATATAGCATACTGTATAAAAACAGCAATTTCATTTTCTGTCAGTTTCAGTTTGGCTAAATAAGTCCCCAGAGGTTAATGCTACGACATACTGCAATTAAAAAGAAAATATTAATTTACAATTTACACTGGATGTATTTTAAAAACCATTGAATCCACTCTGTATAAGCTTAAGTGAATAAGTGCTACGTTAACTTGCCTGCGTAAACAGTGTTTTTTTCAACGCCCAGGGCTTCATCTCCAACTACATGAACCTTTCGTTCGGTGTTTTCCTCAAAATAAACCTTCAGCTCTTCTACTCTTCGTGTTTTACCACTACACGGGTAACCACACATTACTATAAGAGGCATAACTACTCAATGTTTTTACTTTAAGTAGCATAACACATGTTAAAAAAGCACGATATCCCTTTAACCCGGATATAGTTAGTACATGTGTTTTTAAATCCGCCGACAGAGGGCGCTAGAAACATGGTGGAAATACATTTTACCTCCGCCAAGAAGGTTCTGTTTTTGCCGGCGTTTGTCTGTCTGTCTGTCTGTTTGTTTATCTGTTTGTCTGTGTACAACATTACTCGAAAACTAATCGATGGATTTTGATAAAAATATCAGGATATGGTGGTAACGAGGAGATCAACAAATGGTTTCAGATCAACAAATTGATTTTGGTGATGGTTGGGTCTGCCTTGGCGGAGGTCTGCGCTTTCAGAGTGCTTCTTTATTTATTTTTTTTTATTTTTATCATCATTATTTGTAGGAAGCAAGTTGAACAATAATGGAAAAATTTTATTGAATAGTAAAATATAAGAGACATGGTAGGATGATGAAACAAGTATTGAATGTGTGTATGTGTGTGTGTGTGTGTGTGTGTGTGTATATATATATATATATATATATATATATATATATATATATATATATATATATATATATATATATATATATATATATATATATATATATATATATATATATATATATATATATATATATATATATATATATATATATATACTACAGCATATAATACTCACCAGGGTTAGACTATATGTTTTGTTATGGAGAAGTTTAGGTAACCTGTTTCCCTAAATGGAAAGTAAAAAAAAGCTTACTTACTTAGGGTACACCCTGTGATTTCAAGAAAAATATATTTATATTATTAAAAAATAGACATATTTACTTTGCAATTGATAGAACAGACCAGAATAAAGTAGCATTTATTATCATTGTGCAAAAACAATGACATTCTTTTATGAACAAACAACAAAAAGTCAGTTTCAAGTGGATGTTTATTAACATACATATCATTTTCAGTTTCATCTGTGTGACATAACAGTGTTAAATCACCCAAAAAATTATGCATCTTATTTTTCATAAGATTGTTTCAAAAGTCTCTTCTTCCCCAGCAGCAGGATATAATAGAGTTACACCACTGATGTAACATGTTCATTACACAGGATCCCCATCTCGTCTAAATGAATGGAAAAAAAAAACATAATTAGTTCTGCAGTTTTTGCATTAAAACAGTGCAAAAATGTTCAAGTAAAATTCACTAACATGTGAAGTGGCTGTTTGTTTTGTGCATCCAGGGTCATTTTCAGCGTCTGAATGAGCAATGATAGCAGGTCTTCTACATTGTTCAGAGGGTTGAGAACTCCGACTTCAGTAGGAATATTTACATCCTCTAAAGCAGATTCCATAAAGGAACTGTCCAGAACACTTTTCTTGCCCATGAAATGACCTTATCAAACAAAATACACCTTATTAATATACACTGTTAAAATGAAAACCAAACATGAATGAAATATAATTGTCAGAATATTCATCACTTACCTGTTGCCCACAGTTTTCCCCGTGGATTCATCTTGATCTTTGAAACTTTATTTCTCAATTCAGTTAAGTCAAGAGTCATAGAAGATGTCATTGTAATATATGAAAAAAGGATGAAGGAACAGATGAGTCCAGCTCTGCAAATCTTTGTCAACATGTCTTTCATTCCTCAAATGTGTTTCGCTCAACCTGATGCCACTTCAATAAAAAAAATCTTTCTGCTCTCTGTTTCTTTGGGGTCGTGCAGTTATACTGTGACAGGATGGGCTTAATATTATAATGGCTGAAGTCATCCATCCTGTTGGCTCCTTATTGGATGCCTGATGAACATAACTGCGTCTTTGTGACCCGCTGTGATGGCTGCGTATGACCTCAAACCTGCTCTTCATCATCACAAAGATCAGTAAAGTATCTATCTATTAGAAGTCCTCCAAGCATTAAGTACTTAAAACCCTGGTTCCCAATCTGTAATATAAGAAAATAATGATCCAGAAATGCAATTAATGCAACAATTTATTTTTATGTACCTCAGGTAAACATAACTGCAAGGCACATGGGCCACTGCATGCTGAATAGATGTAATGGCTTAGAAAATGCTGTTGATTCAGGGTTTGTTGGCTATTTTATGTACACATTACATTTCATACAAGTCCTTATTATACACTGTATCAAAAGTACAAACATCTTTCAATAAGCATTACAAAAGAACAACTTGTGAATAAGTAATACATTTCAGTCTGTGCAGGTTAACAGCTGCAGTTTAGTGATTTAAAGACTGATGTTTAAGATTACAGAAAAACAGAGTTCATGAAGCATGTACATAGAAAAATTCACTTGCCATTAAGATCAATATGACCACATGGCCTTAACATGGTTCCCAAATAATTTATGAAATTTAATAATGTGGGATAATACACATTTTTATGTATGTATATATACATATATATCTATTTTTTTTTTTAAAAACATTGCACTGAGATTATCTGCAACTCCTCAAAGCCCTTCAACATTTAACAATCACCGCCATTTCCTATGGAGGTAGGAACTGTCACGTTCAATACAAAACATGAAGTGCTGCTTTATGAATTGGGACCTGAATACAATAAGTAGCCACAATATGGTCAAAATAACACTCATTTCTCTAAAATCTTGTTCAAAGATATTAGAAAGGGTTACTATAAAATATTTATGAACAACTTGATGTTAACAGGTCAAAATCTATAAAACACAAACTCTGATATACTAAGTGTCACTTCCACTCCTACTCAGGATTATCCACAATAATGTACCCTGATTTGACATAATATAGACCAGGCGTGGGAAAAATATTCCACAAAGGGCCGGTCTGGCTGCATGTTTTTGTTCCAACCAACCTAGAGAACACAGTTTGACCAGTCAACTCTCTGAAGGCTGAGATCAGTTGATTAATTGAATCAAGTTTGGTGTGCTGCTGCTTGGTTGGAGCAAAAACCTGCAGCCACACTGCTCCTTTGGGAATGGTTTGCCCATGCCTGATATAGACCATTCATTTGCCTGAATAATACACTTTTGGCAAACTGAGGTATATTCAATACTGTTACATCACACATACCATACCTCCCCATGTTTCCATTAAAAAAAAGCTTAAAAAACAACATTTGCAGCATGCAATCATACACATTTTCGATAAATGAGGACAAAAGCATACAGGATTCTTAATCTTGTTCTTTCCGTAGGAATAGCCAAATGTCTAGGCTTTGGTTAAAACAGAAACTCCACACTTACCCTATAATATGAATATGTAAGTGCTGAGTTTAAATGAATATTGATATTGAACTAAGCTATGTTTTGTATTAAATGATGGCTTAAGAGTCAACATATTTAAAACCCATTTAGGCAGTAGCATTTAATTTTAAATAATATAACTACTGTTAATGACATAGATCATCCACCCTTTCACTCTGACTTAAATATCAGACCTAAATCAAACGTGCACACACACATTCCTGAGTCTCCTTTCTGGTTGGATGGAACATCTGAAGAAATAAGGTTAATTTGTAATAAGAGTATAGGAGCTGTATGTGTAAAAGGCAAGATGAATGTATTAAGACATGCAAAATTAAATAAATGTAACTGAATATGTGTATTTATGAAAATACTGTTCTTTCATCAAGGTTACGGATTGGGTTGTTTTTATGATTGTTGAAAGCTTCATATATATATATTAAAAAAAAGCATATAAAGGCCCAGACATTTAGATACAGAACCCTCATGCAGGCTGAAACTGTTACTTTCAACAAAACAGAAATATATTAAAGCAGCTTTAGAAGAAGGCTGGTCTCATTACTGGTGAGAAACTGCTTGTGTCTGAGTGCTCAGGTTCAGGTTACAGTCTGAAGGCTTCTCACAGAGCAGTCTCGCTGGCTCTTCTGTCTGCGGGGGCTCAGTTTTCTTTAGCTTCGGTAACAAGTCATTGACTTCCTTATTCACAACCGATCTAACCGGCTCCTTACCCTGCTCCTCCTCCTCCTCCTCTCCCTCAGGATCTCTGACTTTGTGTACAATGAAAAGATGTCTGTTGAGCGACAGTACAGATGTGAAACAGAGGCCACAGTGAAGGCACTGACGGCTGCTTTCATCTGTTTTATGTTGAGGTATATGCTGTTGAAACTCTGTACTGTTACTTGTAAGAAAACCACACTTTGAGCAGCGGAATTGTGTTTTCAGACGTTTTGCTGAAGGCGCCTCCAGACGAGCTTCATCCTGCCCTCGTTCCTTCTTTTTGTGAATGGTAGGAGTTTTTGATACAGACCCCTGCAAATCACAAATGCCACATATTTCAATAATGAACTGTGATACTGTTGTATTTGTGTTCGCAGTTATTGTTCTGTAAATTCTTTCGGTGAATAAACTCATACCTTGCCCACAGCCTTTTTGGATTCCTGTATGAGTATTTTTGGCATTTGTGCCATGTCAGGATTTTTAATCCCATGCATAAGACTAATGTGATTCTTCAACATCACACTCGTTGTGAATGTAGTCTTGACATCCGTGCAATACCTGAAGTGCAAACACAAAACAAAAACAAAAAAAAGCACTAAAATGTGTCCAATTAATTACAAAGCGGACAATATAATTTACAAGTTTAGCAAACACTCTGAAGATACAATTTGATACTTAAATGTATGAGCATGTAAAAAAAAAAATCTTACCAACAAATGTACATTTTCTTTTTTTCATCATGAGCGTTGCGTACATGTCGTCTCAGAGTTGTTGTAAAATTGAAGGACTGCTCACAATGTCGACATGGATATCGCTTGACTGACTACAACAAAGGAGTAAAGATGTGAGTAACTTGTCAAGGTCTTTGTTTAGTAGATTTGAGCAGTTCAGTAAAGCTTTGTTTTAATACCATAAACACAGCAGAATATAAATACTTTAAGAGACATTAAGCCCATCATGCATTTATAATAGTTTGCATTGAACATACATTAGCACACAAGGAGAAGAAATGGTTAATTTATTTATTTCTCCCAAAATACTCCATCAATAATCATAAAATAACTGGGTCCCTTGTTGTAAAAAAATCCCCCAAAACAATAAAAAAAAAACATGGCCAGCAAAGTATGTAATATGAACCACCACCTCACCCTGTTACATTATAGTGCATTTCGCATCACAGTCAAATGGGAAATTATGTACATTAGTAAATATTATACTTAGTAAATATTTATATGTAAAATACAATTATTAACATTTGTAGTATTTAACCTTTTATCAGGCAAGCGATTATTTTTGGTAATGTCTACAAACATTACATATGGGGTCAATCCCTTCCCTCAATGAGGTTAAGCATCATGTTGATTTTTCTAATCTACAGTGATTCAAGGAGATTTTTGACATTTTGAAACTGTAAAGTATGAATTTGAGCAATTTTTGTCAGTTTATGACCTTATAACAGTTCCTATATTGCATGTCTTTGTTTTTTTAGTAAGTGCTACCCAAGGAGATGATAATGTCCTATAATATAGAGGTTGAAATTTTGGATTTCAGAGTATTTCAATGACCCTGGTTCGATTCACACACCAGACCTTTCTGTGTGGAGTTTGTATGTTCTCCCCGTGTCTGCGTAGGTTTTCTCCAGGTACTCCAGTTTCCTCCCACCATCCAAAGACATGCACCGATAGGTTAATTGGTTAATCTAAATTGTCCATAGGTGTGAATGTGAGAGTAATTGTTTGTCTGTATATGTTCAGCCCTGAGATGAACTGACGACTCATACAGGGTGTACCCCGCCTTCACCCACTGTAGCTGGATTAGGCCCCTGTGACCCCCGTAACCCGAGTGAGCATAAAGCGGGTTCAGATGACGAGATGATATTTCAATGAGTCATGTCAGGACTAAAATCAGTGTTAGTCTGTTGTATAGCCTGGTTAAATAAACAACAGGAAAACTAGCTCTGCATCTTTACTGGTGCATTGCATGTCAGCAGTAACTACCAGTGAAAGATAGGTCCAT
Organism: Siphamia tubifer; assembly: GCA_020466265.1. Classification (NCBI taxonomy): domain Eukaryota; kingdom Metazoa; phylum Chordata; class Actinopteri; order Kurtiformes; family Apogonidae; genus Siphamia; species Siphamia tubifer. The sequence continues at coordinate 20,419,824 of CM035788.1, read as the reverse complement.
TTTAGGTGACATTGTAAGCCCTCACCTTGCTGTGGGTGGTCTTCATATGAGAAACGTAAGAGTCCCGTTCAGGGAACCACTGTAGACAGTCCCCACAGGTCCAGCCGGTGGGCTTTGCACGTGGCTTACTGTCCTGTTCCACCGTCTTTCTGGAATTATCTTTAACAAGGCTGTGACCCTTCTGCTTTTTCTGTTGGATGGAATTGGTTTCCTGGTCTTGCTCATTCTTTTGTTTCTTGTTTTTCTCTACCGTAGTGTTTCCTACATGTGCACCCTAAAGAACAGAATATAATTCCAAATATCACAAGAACCCGAAAAATTAGTGATTTTTTTTTCTCCTCTTACAATGTTAAACCAATAAACATAGACTTAGGTTAATTTTTTTTTAGAAATTAACTGTAGTTCTAACCTTGTAGTGCTGCATTAAAAGATGCTTTTGTGGAAAGACTGAGTTGCATTTTCCACACTTGAACACACACGTAACACGTTTGCTGGCATCCTGATGAAAATGCTGATACAGTAACTGCTTTTTCTTGAATACTGTTTCACATGAACACTTAAAGATTAACCTGTGGAAGACAAGAGAAAAATATTAAAATGAGCAGTAAAAAGGAATGTACAACTTTTAACAGTCATGTCATGAGATGCTAACTTACTGAGGGGTCATTTTGCTTGCACTGTGTTTGTTTTTTAAATGAACTTCACAGCTGTCAGATGTCTTGAAGGCAAGTGGACAGGCGGAGCACTTGAAGAGGATTTCACAATGTTTCTCTTCAATGTGTGCCTTTTGTCCATGAAATGACTTGAACACCATGTCACAATGAAGACATCTGTAAAAACAAAAACAAAAAAAACCTACTGTAACTGCTGTTTCCAAATTCACTGAATATGACTGTCACACTTGTTAGTGAGGTCTGTTCTGCTCATTCTTCCTAGTGATGGAAGGAGAAAGTGACTTTCAGACATGATTCTATTTTTACTTGTGTATTTTCTACAACTATTGACTTATTTTTATTTTTCAATATTAGACTCTACAAGTTGTTCATGTAAGTCACTTGATTTAAAATTTGCTGGCCTTTTTTAAAAAAAAATAATTTTAATATATTATGATGCTTGCTTATTTATATCTACCGTACTTAAGAAATTATACCCAAAAAATCCAGCAAATTTTTCTTTTAGTAATATATTATTTATAAATGTGACTTTCCAATTGTATGACATGTAGTTTAGTCATTATTAACTTATCCTTGAGTTTTTAGTATGCAGCTGGCTGATACAGCATAACGAAATGTTACCGATGTAGAGTAGTGATACATCACAATACAACTGAACTGAACAGTACAGTCCCACCTGGACTCTCAGGTCATGTGATCAATTACTGTTGGACACAAAGACATCTAACTGAAAGATCAGAGGGGAGAGAGCCATTTGTGTTTTATGCCTTTCCGTTGTCTTGTAGTGTGCAGCACTTTGTGTCAGTTCTGTCTGTTTTAAAAAACTTATAAATAAAGACGGTATGGTATGGCAACAAAATCAGCCATGGGTGTGAATATGCGAGTGAATGGTTGTTTTCTGTATGTGTCAACCATGCAATAAACTGGCAACATATCTGGGATGTACACTTCCTTTGCAAAGTGTAAGCTATGAACCTCCAGGAGATTAAGTGGATCAGAAAACAAATGAATGAATGCAATTATAGTCAAAAAAAGAAAAAGCAGAATTAGTTTAATCGCATCAGATTATTTTCATAATTTGTTTGGAACTTCCACACAAACAATTCCTTGTCATATTCTCTCTACTCTATGTTTGTTTGTGTTATTGTCATGTTAATTTCAACCTGCACTTGTGTGGAAGAGTGCACAGTAGTGATGCGCGGGCTACCCGCTGGCCCGCGGATATCCGCGGGTGACCCGCGGGGCGGGCGGGTTGGGTCGCAGTTTTTAATACATATTGCGGGCTGGGCGGGTTATATTTAATATATATTGCGGTTGCGGGCGGGGCGGGTCAGGAAGATCAATACCCGCATTTTTCCATACGACATTCCCAAAAATGGCACAATATGGATAGACTGAAGGTATACAATATTTCAACTTAAAATAACCTCAGTAAGAATAATCAACGACATATAAAAAATATGATGATGAAAGACAACTCAATTGACATCGGCAGTTTCATTCCACGAGAGGCGGCACGCTCCAGTCAGAATGAATGGGTAACAGCCACGTTATTTTCACATCCTTTGCATTGCCATCTACAGGAAAGGGTTGCCTTCATATCTTTACAGACCATGTTAAGACCGATGAGGGAGGATAGAGAGGTGTGTGCGTGCATGGAGCAGTCTCCACAGCCGTGTTATGAAACGGAAAGGAGCCCCGCTAACCTACAGTAGCATCCTCGTCTCTCCTCTCCTTCCAATTACTCGTACACTTAATTCTCCTATGACCCGCGAGTCGGGCGGGGTGGGTCGCAGTATTAATACATATTGCGGATGCGAGTGGGGCGGGTCAGGGATGATCAATACCCGCTGAAGTGTGTGTGTGTGTGTGTGTGTGTGTGCGTACGTGCTCGGCTCGCGCATGTGCAAGCCCGTCAGTTCCTGTTTTGAATGCTGTTTTATCCCAACTTTTTGTTATTTGTTATTAGCGCCAAAATCTCCCTGAACACTCAGAGATAAGAGTGAAAATGTCGGACTTGATCAGGGAGAAGATTAAAACAGGCGATGCGAAGGTTGTACGGAAACGTTGTATGTGTTGGCTTTATAGAGTGATGATGTGGGTGGAGTCTATTTTATGTGCTGGAGTGCATATTGAGACGTTAGAAAGGAGGCAAAAATGATGCTTTTAACATTAGAAGCACAAGGTAAAGATGCTGCGAATGTACTATGTGAGTTTAGAGACAAATTTAAGCTCGCGGGTTGATAGCGGGCGGGTTGGGTTTATCAATACTTGATAGCGGGCGGGTTGGGTTTATCGATACGTGACATCATGCGGGTTGGGCGGGGCGGGCCGAGCCACGTCTTGGGTTTGGGCGGGGCGGGTTTCTGTAAAACCCCCTAACCGCGCATCACTAGTGCACAGTATTATCCAAATGATTAAGAATTTTACAGATAGTGCCAATGGCCCTGTGCTCATCCGGACCTCGCAGCTGTGATGTCTTGCTATCAACAAAAGGGAGGCATTCAATAGATCATAAAATCAGAGTTGAAATCTGTTGAGAATTGAGGAAGGAGAAGTGATTTTAGTGCCAGATTGGAGAAATAAACTAAGTTGTAAACACAAATTGTTTACAAAGGCGAATTTCGACAAACAAAGTGATAATTTTTGTGCCTAATGCTTAGATTTATCTAATGACTCAATCAGAATGAAAATCCTTGAGAAATGACGGAAAAAACGATTTTAGTGAATTGTGGACGACGCTGCCAATGGACGAAGCACGATAGAAATAGCTCATCATGACTTCGGATGAGCTAAAAATTAAACTTTTTATCATATACTTAACAGCCTTAATTTTTCTTGTGACAATAAAATATCTTTCTATCCTTCCGTCATTTACATTACTTACTTGTACCAAGCTTTGCGTGCGTAGTGCAGGCAGTTTTCCTTTACATGCCTCTGAATGTCTGCAGAGCGACTCAGGGCACCGCACTCAGGACAACAGTATGGTGACTTGTGTGCATGAATGCGTTGGTGAGCTCTCAAGCTGCACTTGTTGGGTAACCACATTGAGCACATCTTACACATCTGTGTTAAAAAAAATTTGACAAATGTTAATTCAACAAATCCATTACATACCAAATACACAAAGTATTTTTCAATACATCTAAGAGATATCTACTCACTAGTCCCTCTGTATCTTCTGATTGTCGCTGGTAATGACCTGCAAGTGCTTTGAAATCTGGTAATTGCTTGTTACACTCCAAACAACAAAGTCGCTGGCGTATGACATTATCTGGGTAAAGGGGCATGACAGGTTGGGTTTTTTGTGAGGATGTAGAGGTGCTCAAGTCCACATTCATAGGTTCTGCACTCAAAGGTACAAACATTTGCTCCTCAGCTATGGGTTTCATATGGAGTTGTGTGCACTGCATCACGGTGCCATTGTTCTTGTGCTCCCGAGCATGTGCCAGCAATGCACATTTGTTGAAAAACACCATCGTCTTCCCACAGTGGGTGCATGCAACTTCAATATGTACACTTCTCCTGCTGTAATGATATGCAAGACTCCTCTCAACCCCAAAAGAATCCCCACATTCTAGGCAGCAATATCCACGTGGTGGAAGCCTGATATTGCTCTCAGGTGGGGGGTTCAGGTCAGGCGTGTATGTAGGCACAGGGTTGGCGTTGTTCAACAGTCTGTTCAATGTTCCTGCTGCAGTGTTGGGAATGGAGGCTTGTGGGAAAGGGTTGGCAGTCTTGACCTGATGCACCAGAGGAACAGTACTGTACACCATAGAAGGGACTGTTGGCTGGCTCTGCTGATGAGAATTGGACCGTGCTGTTACTGAAGCAGCAACACTGTGAGGAACCAAGTTCAAACTAGCTAGGTGCATTGCTTTGGGAAGGAAGTTAGTGCTAGTTGAATTGCCTGTTGTGGCAGATAGTCTCTTTGGTTTCTGTCCCTTTTGTGAAACAGATCGTTTGATGGATCCACTGGAATTGTGGAAAACTGTTGTCAATTGCGATACTCCCGTCCTCCTTGAGTTAATGTCTAATTTGCTGAGTAAAACTTTTGGTGAAGATGCACTCACAGAGATACCTTTCATCTGGAATCCAGCACTAGCATCAACAGCTGCACTTTGATGAGGGGACGTGTTATATGAATCTTCACTAATCATACTTTGTGATGGAGACAATTCATAAGCAGAATTAACTTCATCTGTTTCTGAATCAGGCAATACACTGGTTACTGTACGCTTGATCTGTCCAGATGTGGTTTTGATGGTCTTTATTCTAACTCTGGGTATAGCTGGGGGTGATGCAGACACCACTGCAGGGGAGGCTTTGCCACTACTATCACTGCAGATGCTCACAGGACTGTCTGAGGGTTTCATGAGCCGTTTCACAGCTTCAAGGGGGCTTCTAGGACTTCGTGGGGATATTGGCACCTTGGGGCTGGCTTTCATACAGTCATTCTGAGACACTGCTGACTCTCTGGGATGTATTTGCTCACTAGGATCTTTTCTAGCATTCAAAGCAACCAGTGCTTCAAGACAAGAGGATAGTTTTGTCTGAGATTTCATGTAAGTGGAGGAAATATCATTTGTGATCCCAGACTTATAGTTGCTCTCAATAAAATTAGGGTTATCATTAGATGGGGGAAGTGCACTGTGTAATCTAGGAGTTTTACCTATTTCAGCTGTTTCTTTACTAATACAATTGTCAGATGTCTCCTCAATTCTACTACTTTCTTCTCTACTCTGACTGCTGTTCCTGGGAGATTCCTTTGCACATTTATCAAATGCACTAATGTCTAGTTTTTTTGAAGTGTCTGGGGTACAATGTTCTATCAAACCTGGAGCTCCCTGGAAACTATGTTTCTCTTGTTTTGAATGGGTTTCTTCTCTGCTACACAGAGTATGTTCAGCCTCAGGACTAGATACTGGACTAAGATGAGAACGGGGCTGGGACAATGTCCCATCGGATTTATGCTGAATAGGTGACTCTCCAAGAAGCTCCCCTGACCGCTCCCCATTTAGTGCAGAGACAAATGTCTCGGAAAAGCCAGTGTCATTACCCTCAGCCATGTCAATTGTGGTCCCTTGTTCACTGAATCCATTTTCCAAAGCTGGTCCAGAGTGAAGCCTCTCAGCAAAGTTTTCCAATGATTCCTGGCGACTTGTGTTTTTCACAATTACACTAACAACAGGAATGTCTGTTGTGACAGCCTGATCACCCAACAAGCTGTCATCTAAACATATCCCTGGATGTTTCAGCTGACTCTCTGCCGCCTCATTACTGTCCTGGATAGGCTCTTTAGCATCCAATCCTGTGGCGTCTGGGATGTCAAAGGCTGCCAGAAGGTCATCAAAATCTGGGGTTTTCATGTCACCCATGACGGCACAGTTTCATAAACCTGCAGAAACACACACCATTATTAACTTAAAATATTCCACGTACGCAACGAGCAATGCAGTCTTAGTCTAAAAACTATCAGCAAAATATATATATAAATAAAGCCTCGCTAGAAACTGATCTAAGTGTTCCGCAGCTGTCTAATGTTACGTACCAAGTGCTTTAGCCAGTTAGCTTAACGTTGAAACCACTTGAAGTCTTCGTTCACACATCTCAATATTTTACGCAAACATGCGTTTCAACATACCCCAAACGTAAACTGGTGATTAATAAAGAAAGGCTGGTCTGCGTTACAAAATATAAACACATCAATCCTTTACGTATATTTACCAATATGATAGTTGTTTTCATGTTAGCTTAGCTTACATTGATGCTAACTGTTTGCTAACCTTACTCAGACGAACACAACGAAGCAAAGCCAGCGAGTTTGTAACCTAGCTTAGCAAAGTGCTAACGTATCATTGCGTTAGCTAAGCTCTGTGGAGTTGTCTCGTATTAAGGTGTCAGTGGGCTTACCATTTGATTCCGATATGTTAAGCAAGAGTAATAAACCAATGTTATTGAGCGGAGATGCTGAATCCGCTAAATAATGTCGAGGTTTAGCTGTTACAGGGTTTCATACTTAGCTTAGCTACTAGCTTGATTTTCGTTTTCCTGAAACGGAGGGTTGTTTTGCCCTCCATTACGTCTTACAGACAAGAGGCGGTACCAATAGTTAGTTAAACTGAAATTACTTACACATATCGCCTAAATATATTTTATGATACATTCACTATTTCGTGTCCTTCTGTTAAGTAGATAACACACATGACCTTATTTCTTTTTCATTTGGTGAGTAGCCTGTGATATGTTATTTATGACGGTACAGATGTTATAAATACACTGGCGTTTATTGACTCCTCAACTTGTAGCCAATACATATGGACTCCTTCCCATCCTACTGTTGGGACTCTTCAACGTGTAATGTTTTATCCCTAAACAAGTACAGTATACTGGTTTTGATGAAAGTGAAATGCCTCATTTAAACCCAGATTTTGTTTGTAGAACAGTAGCTTGAAAATCCTACAGACTACAAGACATGGCATTAAACAATTAAGAAATCTGTGTTGTGACAGTTTTGTTTCTTGTGTGACGGTTTACAATATAGGACATAACAAACAAATAAGGTTTATACAGCTGCTGGTCATTAGTATGCATGAAATTAACATTCCCAGGGAAAGATTGATGACAATTGATCATATTCCCTGTAAAAAAAATGCAGCAGTCACCTCTAAATTAAGTATAAACATCTTATCAATCAAAGTAACATAATTATTATTCTACATATCTACCAGTATTGGACGACGAATTTACAGAAACATCTCAATTTCTCAAAATTCATGTCAGGGTTAATATTTACCACCGCCAAGGGGGTTTTCTTTTTTTGGGCGTTTGTTTGTTTGTTTGTTTGTGTACAACATAACTCGAAAATTGATGGATGGATTTTGATTATATATTCAGGGTATGGTGGTAATGGGGAGATCCAACAATGATTTTGGTGGTGTCTGCCTTGGCGGAGGTCTATTCTCTCAGAATGCTCCTCTAGTTCTATTCATAGAATCACAAACATTTTTGTGATTTAAATGTAAGATGATGGTGGTAAAGTACAGAGTCGTGTCATTTCTTATCTTTTCAAGTTATTTGGATAAGATCAGGTTTAGATATCCTGTAAGACACGGCCGTGGGATTAATCGTCATCCAATTTCCCTCGAGTCAGGCGAATGCCGTGACACTAATACATGTGAAATTTAATCATTTCCATTTCAGTGACAAACACAGGATATAATAATAATAATAATAATAATAATAATAATAATAATAATAATAATAATAATAATAATAATAATAATACTAATAATAATAATAATAATAATAATAATAATAATAATAATAACGCAGCTGCCTACATGATTCAACGGTCGTGTATTAGCAGTTTCTGTAATTATTAAAGAGCTGGGGGGAAAGTAAATGAAAAAAGGAAACATTTCATGTCCTCCAGAAAATACCAGTCTTGCTTCAGTGGGATCAGTGAAAATACCAAATATTGGGATATTCCATAAATTTTTGAGAAATAGTCTATTGCTTTTTATATCATGCAGTTGGTACTCAATGAGTGTGTCTTTCAGAGTCTGAGTTGATATTTATGTATAATAATGAGAAAATACACTCTAGGACTGCTAAACCAAGGCATTAAGTGCCATGCAACATATCAATTATTAGGTTATTAACCTCTTCTAATTACTTCCCAGGTAAGTCCTTCTGAAAACCATGAATATTTTTACATTTAAAAAAATCTATTCTGTTTATGATCTCCCATTGAGTGTTATGAACCTTAAACCAGCTGGTTTTTACTGTGAGATTTGTGTCCTATAAAACTGAGTTTGACTAATTGCAAGTTGAAGGTGGAGTGACATTAAAATGAATCATGAATCATCACTAAACTATAAATGATGCTGCAGTATATTTAATAGAACAGATAAGAGTTATTAACTGATTTGGAGTATAACTAACTCTGCAGCATTATCACCCAGCCCTTTGAGTGCAAAATAGTGGCAAACATACTCACATACAAACATATTACTTTTTAAAATATGTAGGTTTTCCTTCAATTTGTGCAACTACAGCAGAAGATATATATTCTTCTGAGCAAAGGACTCCACTTGTAATAGCTTATATCACTTTTCTCTTTGCTTGTACAGTACTCGCAGTTTATTCATGTTCATTAGACGATGGACCTGTACAAACAGTTCATGATTAATTCTCTTATTCAGTTCCTTTTTTGCATCTTACAGATGGGGCAGCTTAAAGTTTGACATTGTAGCTACAAGAGAATCTATTTAGTGATATCAGGTAATGCACTTTGTCGTTCAACCTAACTTTAACCTGAGTACAAATCTAATCTGGGTAATTAAGAACATGTCTGTTACCCAATTATTACTTTACCACCTGTTACTGTCAGTGCTGTACAACGTGCAATGGTGCTATTTTTCTGTACTGTTTTCATATATTGTTTCTTTTCTTAAGCTGTTCATTTTCCTTGTCTCTTTGTATGCTCAGTGTTGCGCTGCTTTTGGAACCTCAATTTCCCAAGGGCCTTGGCTGGGGAATCAATGAAGCTTAACCTACCCTAGTCTAATCTAAACCAGTTTCTCTGTTGTTGTTGTTGTTGTTGTTGTTGTTTTTTAACTACAGTGTAAATTACTGAGTAGTATAAGCAAAATAAAGTGTCAACATGTTAAACAAGTATAAATCAAAATTCCTAAAAGAAAATCTTCAGTAGGGTGTAGACTGGCATGCCTAACAATGTTAATTTTCCTTATAAATAAGAATTCCTATGGAGTTTTATGACTTCCTTGCAACATGGGTGGACTATACACTCATAAAGTCATTCATGACTAATGCACCGTGTATTCTTGTGTATTACCACATATCAGCTTTCAAGCTCAAAGTCAGCTAAATTTCTATCTGTCAACAAATTATGTCTTATCATATGTTACTTTACTGATTTGGTATAGCTTGCTTTATAAGGCCTGTTAAACCATTTTGTGTTATGAGCACAGGGAGATCAGAGCAGCATGTTACGAGTCTGTTAATTAATGATAAGATCTCAGTGGGAAGTGTATATTTTACTCCAGTGTTTTATCGCACCATTTCACAGCCGGCTTTAGGAGGACACACAATGAGTAAGCTATTAGCTCTATTTTTCTTAAAACTGAGCAGCTTTTGCTGTTGTAAACTCATATTTTTGTGCACCACTCTTCATGAGATAAGCCACAGAGTCTCTGCAGACATATTTTAAGTTATTGTTTGTTTGTAGTTTTTTTTTTTTTTTTTTTTTAATCTAGCAAAGGGTGCAAAACAGTTTCTGACTTGCTTGGAATTCCTAGTTGTCAAAGCTGCTTTGTCGATGGCTTAAAAGTGACCAGTGATTTTCTTTACTTTTTCAGAGGAAAAAAACAGCTTCCCACTAAAAGATGTGACTGATGCCAATGGACAAGGAAAAGAAAACCATGCTTTTGAAATAGAGGTATATATTAACTTTTCAGTTTCAAACAAATGACAGACATTTTATTGTGACTGTTTTTAAAAAAGGTGTTTTAACTTTTTTTTGGAGGACATTTCTGAAACTAGCAGTGTGCAAAATCAATCTGAAAGAACTACAACTGGTGAGAAATCATGCTCAAGGTGTGTCTATTCATTTTTTTCCTTTTATATCTGTAAAACTAATCTATAAATTATTTTGGTTCAGTAACTACAACAGGTACATTCTGCATCTCTGTAATATTATTTTTCTCTTTGTAGACATATGTAGAAAAACAAGTATCCAACAAAATCTATACAAATGTTTTCTGCAAGTTTCATATTCATGCGAAAATCTTGTCTTTACCAATATTTGTACACGTGGGGAACTCACTGCTAATTTGTTCTGTACCTCAGCAAAGTAACCAAGGTACTTACTGCTCCAATGGATTTTATCAAGACTCACTGGCAAACATTTAAATACATAGCCCTGGGCATACTTGGAGCAGGTAAAATTAACATTTTGCTTTATTTGTGCAGTGCATATTTTAGTTATGTTTGCAACAATATTGTTTGCATGCCCTAAAGATAAAGCTGATTGGGTTAAACACTGTTTTCTGCTGTGCAGGTTTTGTGGCATACTTCATCACCGCATGTGTGATGGATTTCCAGAGGGCCACTGCTCTTGTTGTCATCTCATGTTTGGTTTTAGTCATTAAAAGCTATGAACTTTTGAAGGAGCACAAAGGCAAGAACATCAGCCAGTGTTTCAAGCCTGCAATAAGATGGTTTAAATCTAACATAAAATGGATCAAATGGTAAGGTTATGTGTAGCAGTAGGTACGTGAATGATCTTTACACCTTTGAACCTGTTAAAAAGTCAAGGCTTGTTTCACAGGGTTTTCATCCTTATTGCTGTGGTTCTGCTGGTGGTGTGGCTTATCATAGACACGAGCAAACATCCTGAGCAATTTATTTCTTTTGGAGGCATATGCATGTTCCTTGTGCTCATCTTCATCAGCTCTGCAAACAGAAGTGCGGTGAGTAGCACCTGAAGTCCACATGTTTGTAGGTGGAATGATTACTGTTTCAAAACATGCCTGGCTCATATCTGTCATGTTATCTCTGGGCTGATTTGCTGGCAATTTGAATGCAATTTGTTCTTCCATCTCTGTCGTCTTAAGATTTAGCAGAAGTGTAATAAGTCTTAAAACTTTCTGATAAACTGACATTCACACTACCATGTCCTTTAACATCTTTCATAGGTGTCATGGAGGGCTGTGTTTTGGGGTCTCTGCATACAGTTCTCCATTGGTCTATTTGTAATAAGAACACAGCCTGGACTTATAGCGTTTGAATGGCTTGGAGCCCAAGTGCAGGTACTGTAACCAAACATGTCCTTTTATAACAATTTAAAAAAGTAATCCTTTATAGCAGGGGTGTCAAATAGGCAGCCCCAGGACCAAAACCGGCCCATTGAAAGGTCCAATCTGACCCACAGGATGAATTAATGAAGTGCAAAAATTATGATGAATACATTAACAATCAAGGTTGTCAATCTTATTTTCATTCAAGTTCCATACAGACCAATGTGATCTAAAGTAAAATGAGAGCATAACAACCTAAAAAAAATAATGACAACTCCATTTTTGTAGGTTCTAGGTTTAACTTTGCTAGCAAACCTAGTCCAGTTGAATCTCTGAGAAAAGGACTAGGTGGTCCAATCCTGGAATCCACGTTACCTAAATTGCTGGGAATATGAGAGAGTGAGACAGGTGAGAAGGATGAAGTATCATGAGGGGTGTGATGGAGGAAGAAATGAACGGTGTTGAAGGGAGAACAAAATGGAACAAGACGAATGAAAGAATAAATGAATAACAATATAACCTAAACAAACAAAACCTGGGGTAGATCAGCCCCAGAAGTTCGGAGTACTTCAGGGTCTTTTGGTCGTGTGCCTCCTCCACTGAGTCTTCCCACGGCACTGTTAGCTCCACTACAAAAAGCAGGTCTGGATCTATCAGATATTGTTGTACCTACACAAATTAAGGTCATTGATGATGTATGCTTGGCTGGTAGAGAAGAAAAGGCATTAGCGGCTGTTCACTTGGACTCAAAGTTGGCCCATCAGGTACTTAAACTTTTTAAGGACTATCAAGAAAAACAATGACCTGGCAAATGACAAATTGAAGGAGAAATCATATTTATATAAACTTTAAATTTTTGTTAATATTGTTCCTGTTACCACATGTTTGTGTAACATTGTGTCAAATGCACATGTATAAATGATGAGCTGCACTTATTTTTCTTACAAATGTCTGTTTTTCGTGTTATTTTTGCTAAAAGATAGTTTGTAAAATGCAAATATTTTCAGATTTCAAAAACAAAGAAAAAAAAGTTGTCATTATTTATAGGTTATGATGCTATTACTTTAGTGGTTGCCCAGTGGCGATCCAATTACGTTGAATGTGGCACCTGGAAGAAATTAGTTTGACACCTTTAGTTTAAAGAGATAAATCATTACTTGATAAGACATTTAATTAATTACCAGTATGACCAGAAACTGGTACTGATAGTATCCAATTGCTATTACTAGAATTCTCATCAGGAACTACTGACTTGAATGGGAAATAAATAGCCTAAAAATGTAAAAAAAACAAAAAAACAAAAACAAAACCCAAATAAACAAACCAAACTTCCCACTGTAGTTTTCTGCTTATATTTATTCCCACATTTGTTGGTTAATGTTGTTTATTCTTGTTCAGTAAGTTGTAAATTAAAAAAAAGGGTTTAGAATCAACAGCAAAAAGTTGTAAAATTACAAAATAATAATAATAATAATAATAAAAAAAACTGTAAGTGAAAATACAATGTTTAGTTGAGAATATTTTTATGCCAACAATTAAATGAAATGTAGCTGTAATTTTTACAGGAAGAGTATATTTACAAAACTGGATTTGCATTTAGAAATTATGTATTTCTGCTGTTTTGATAAAACTAAATTGAAAAACAATGTGGTGCCGTTTAAATGACAAGAGTAGTAAACATTTAACAATTTCAGATTTTAAAGAAGTGAAACAAAATAAGATAAGATAATCCTTTATTAGTCATACAGTGGGGAAATCCCCATTAGTTACAGCAGCAAAGTGAACAGTAAGAATGAGAAACTTAATCTACAGTAAAATAACAATATACAATATATACAAGGAATATAAGAATTATAGAAAATAGAATATGTGTACTGTAAACCCGAATGTTCAGAATAATTAAATATATTAAGTTGTGATTAATGAAAGTTTCAGTAATAGTACTACTAATTCAAATGTATTAAATTGCTGTTCTTCTTTTTAAGTACTTCCAACTAATATTTTTTATATTAATAAAATATTCTGCGGCAGGCAGAAATGCCCAGCAGGCAGACTAACAGCCTGTATCTTCAAATTTTATTAAGGGGAACTATTATGGATATAAGTGAACATAACTTAACAACATATGAGGAACAACTTAGTGGAATTAAGTTGTTAAATACTGATAATGATATTGTACTGTTATTTCTATTGTTTCAAATAAGGATGATTGAAAAAAAAAACTGAACTGATGTAGTAGATGATGAAATTTAAGAGCACTCCAAATAACCACCAATATCTATCACACCAAAAAATTACAATCACAAACACAGTAATTTTATTCAGTGGCGGCTGTGGTTCAGTTGGTAGAGCGGGTCTGGCTGTCCAAGTGTCCTTGGGCAAAGACACTGAACCCTGACTTGTGCTGCCAGTAGGTCTGACAGAACCTTAGAATACTACTAAAACTGTTCAAACAGTTGAGCATAAAAATGAAAAATGTTATTTAGAAATTAAAAATGTGATTTAATATTCATTATCTTTACAAAACACTTTTATTTTGAGAAAAAAATAGTGTGTGTTCTCTTTCTTCTGTGTGCAAATTAAGGTGATGCAGCAGAAGCACTTTATGTGTGTGTGTGTGGTTCTGAAATAAACAGAAATAATAACAGCCATCAATAAACAGCTCTCAAAGTGCTTAACCAGGAGATATTCAGAAGCAGCTGGTCAGCTGACCTGAGGGTTCAACTCGGGGTGTAAGGGGGGAGAAGCACTGGGGCCAGACCATGTAAGCATTTAAAAGCAAATACATTTTTTGGAAAATTAATTCTAAAATGGATAGAAAGTAGAAGTGAAAGTAGTAGTGGATAGAAAGTAGAAGTGAAGCTAAAATTAGTTAAATCTGCTCAAAAAATACGTAGCAGCATTTTGCACCAATTAGAGGTTTCCAATTGAGGACCCACCAACACCCATATAACGTGTATTACAATAATCCATCGTGGTAACAGGTGTGGATTACTGTTTCAAAGTGCTGTTTTTGAAGAAATGGTTTATTTTTGGCAGCTACATCAGCTGGAAGAAGCTTGCTTTCACCACAGCTTTAATCTGGCTGTCAAATTTAAGATTAGAGTCAACTTTTACCCCGAGATTACTTACTATGGGCTTGGCGTTGTGCCAAGGATCCCGGGTCAAGGGAGGGTTAAGGACAGAAGTGTCCCCAAAGACCATCACATCAGTCTTTCTCTCATTAAAATAATAAAAAAAAATTACAGCCATCCAGACCTTGACCTCCTCTAGACAGTCAACCGGTGGTTTCAGGGCAAATTAATCAGCCTTCTTAAGGGGGACATACCTAGATCTGGCTGTCATTGGAAACAATGGAAAGAGGTACCATGTTTCCTAAGAATAGATATAGTAGAAATAAAAGAGGGCCCAACACTGAACTCTGTGGTACTCCACAAGAAAGAGGAGCAGGCGTTGATACATAGGCTACAATGCTGACATAGAATGTTCAATGAGACAGGTAGGACCTGAACCATCTCAGCACTGAGCTCCTGATGCCTACCCACTGCTCCAAGTGAGATAACAAGATTTCATGGTCCTGTATCACACAGTGACCAGAGTCAGTAGTTCAAAGGATGTCATTAAAAACTCTTAAAAGTAGAGATAATCCTGTGTAATGATTGAAAACCAAATTGGAAAATGTCAAGCACATTCTGTTAATTTAAAAATTCCATGAGCTGAAAATAAACAACCTTTTCTAATATATTGGACAGGAAGGACACTTTAGAAATAGGCCTAAAATTAGCCATAAGTGCTGGATCCAGTCCAGATTTTTTTAAACAGCAGCTGCACAAATGCATGTATAAAATATACATGGATCACTCCTGAAGACAGTCTGCTGTTAATGATGTTGTAAAGATATGGTCCCACAGTTGCAAAAACTTCCTGAAAGTGTTGAGGAAGAAAAGGGTCATTGGATGAGTCTGAAGGTTTCATGTAACCTACAATCCCCTGGACAAAAGTAAGGGTCACAGGTTCAAATGAGTCAAAGACAGCTGATCAGAGGACAAACACTGAGGTTGAAATAAGTGCTATTAAAGAAGTGACCTTAGCAGTGAAAACTTGAAGGAAATGGTTCAACTCCCACAGTCTGTGGTGCATTCAGAGCAGAGTTGATTATTTTAAACAGCAATGAAACAAATAATATCAGAAAAAGAGTTCCTTTTTGCCTCTTTCACAGAGGATTGATAATGACACCAACAATCCCTTAAGACACTTCCAGTTTAATCCTTCTTCCAGTTGCACTCAGCTCTGTAACATTCCTGTCTGGCAGTATGGGTCATTTCATTCAGTCAGTTTAGGATATAGTGTTCTCTATATGGGCCATTCTACTGAACTAGTTAAAATTCAGGGTTGAAAAGTGTGTGAAATTGTTATGCTAGTTTGGAAAATCTTTGACCTTATCCATGTTGCACCACAACTAAAGGAGAAGAGAAGGAGGGGGTGGGGGGTGGGGGATCTGGAGTCCGTGTTCTCCGAGTGCTTTTCTAGTTATTATTTTATTCTTATTATTCTGCCAAGGAATTATGTTATGTTTTTGCTGGCGTTCATGTGTTGGTTTGTTTGTTGGTTGGTTGGTTGGTTTGTTGTCTACCTCTATGTCTGTTAACACAACAACTCCCCCAATAACTCCCACCTTCAGGCCACTCTGATTGGCCTGAAGGTGGGCCCATGATCTTTGTTGCCTCCTTTCTTGCTGCTCCCCAGCCACATCTGTTTGGTTTTTGTGATATTGAGATCCAGTAAGCTGTTATCAAACCATGCAGCTCAGGTGTTAATGTACTGCAGATAGGGGGCGCTGCCTGTATCCTGCAAACAGGCAATTAGGGCCATGTCATCTTAATGAGGGAGAGATTATTGCTGTTGCGCTGTATCTCATCTGTGTATATCGAAAAGAGCAGAGGGGATAGCGCACATCCTTGGGGCACACCTGTGTTAAGGACAAGAGAGTTGGAGAGGTAGTTGTTAATGCAAACACGTTGGGGGCGGTTTCTTAGAAACTCCCTGATGAGTAGGACAAGACCACTGCTGACTTTCAAGTCACAAAGGCACTGCAGAAGGAGGTGTGGCTGCAAGGTGTTGAAAGGTTTATCCACGTGACTTGTATATTATTTAGAAGGGTGAGTGTGGCGTCCTCCACTCCTCTGTTGGATTGATAAGCAAATCGCATGGGGTCCAGTGATTCTGCTACTTGGTGGGTCAGTTCAGGTTGTCATTTCACACAAATTGTTATATTTGGTCCTACTCAATCTGGCACTTTCATGTGTCTAGCAATGGCCGCCCCATATCTAATCAAAATGTAAATTATAACTTTTGATCACAGGTGTGTCAGTGATTTTCACCCAGTTTGGTGTAAATTTGATGTAAACCCTATGAAAAGATGTTGAAAGTATGAGTGCTGGTATTTTAGAGGTACAGACTTCCATCCAACATGGCCAACTTCCTGTTGGGTATGACTAGACCAATAAAATACAATCATAATAATTTATAAATGATGGAAAGTGTACATTTTTATCTGTGTAAAACAGCATTTAACTGAGTTTTACCACTACATGGAAATAATAATAAAATCATTTAAAGACACTTTCAGACGTGTCCATATTTCAAAAGCATCTCCTATACTAATTCTAGTTTTGTTTATCACCTTGTCAAGATGAATTTGGGAATCATAATGAAGCTTTTTAGGCTTTGTAGCATCCAACATATTTGATCAGAACTGTAGCTTACTGGGAACTGGCAACCTGGATGCTGAAACACTAGTGGATATGTGATGGGCAGAGCACTAACTAAAACACCAAATGACAACACAAACATTATGTCGGGGCTGTAAATGAGTTTTTCACAGGTTGATATCTGATACTTCTCTCAGTTAAATCAGTATTCGAAAAGAACATGATTCTTTAATATCTGATGACACATCAGGGCCATTTTAGGATTACTGGGAACAATAATAATATTCAATCCTTAATTAGAGTAAGGCAATAATTCAAATTTCTAAGGGCATGTAAATGTACTGAGTGTTTTGAATAGAAGAGACCAATATTTAGGGTGTCCACAAGGTTTTAAAAAGTATTAAGAAGTGATAAGTTAGGAACCCAAAATGTAATGGCCATTAAAAGTATTAAATTTGTTGTGTTTGAGTCGTAAGCAGGTTTACACAAAAACTACTGGACCAATTTCTATAAGATTTTCAGGAAAGGTGTGAGGTGGTCCAGAATAGATCCCTTTAAATTTTGGTGAATGTAGGTCAAAGGTCATACAGTCACCAAAAATGGTGTTTTTGCAATGATTTAGATATAGGGCAAATTAAGTAAAATGTTTGCAAGGGGGGCAGGGTTTGTTGTGCTGAGCACTACTTGTTTCAATTGGTCATCTAATAATTTTTCCTGTGACTGGAAATGCGAAATTAAAATTTTGTAGGAGAGAATAAAACAGAACGAGTCTCCATTATTTTATTAAAAAAACTTATATACAATTACAAAATGGAAATTTTGGTAAATGAATTATGTTTCTTGATCTTGTGCAAAATGATCCGTAAGAACAATACATAAAAAACTAATAATATGAGCTGAAATTACCCTTTTTTTCCTTTTACCTTCAGACATTCCTGGACTATACCAAAAAAGGGTCAGAGTTTGTTTTTGGGGACCTGACCAAGAACATTTTTGCCTTTCAAGTGAGTGGATTTAAACATAGTTGTGTCATTATGTGTTTTCTTAAATATTAAATATATTATTAATGTGTCTGGAACTGTTTTTAACTCAAAATGCTTGTTTTTGGTCAGGCTTTGCCAATTGTTGTATTCTTCAGCAGTGTGATGTCAGTCCTTTATTATTTGGGAATAATGCAGTGGGTCATTTTAAAGGTAAAGCAATGGTTAAAACTACCCATGTACATAGTGTGTACTCTATGACCAAATGCCATGTGTTTTTGTCCACCTAGATCTCATGGGTTATGCAGATAACGCTGGGAACCTCTCCCCCAGAGACCTTGAGTGTAGCAGGCAATATATTTATTGGGCAGGTACTGGGATTGTCTTCATAACACTGTCTTAAAAACTGATCAAAGCTTTGAAATTTAATTACCATTGCTGTAAACTTTTACGTTAGGTTTATGATAACATAAAACTCATGTCTCAAGGATCAGAAATTACACAAAAACAACTCTGCTTATAAATATTCAATATATTTGTTTATCAGACAGAGGCACCACTGCTGATTCGCCCCTATCTGAAGGACCTGACCAAGTCTGAGATACACACTGTTATGGTTGGTGGGTTTGCCACAATTGCAGGAAGTGTCATGGGAGCTTTTATTTCATTTGGGGTAAGAAGAAACAGTTTTCATTCCAGCACATAAACCATAATGGTTTGAGGGTCATATATGAATGAAAAAATAAAACAAAACATACACACAAGAAATATTTTTAATATCTATGTTATTTTATTTATAGAGCAATCAAGGAAGTATGTCAAATAATAAGAATGTCACTTTATATATACTAAAGCTGTATTTACATTAATTTCATTTTTCTACTACTATTCTTATTATTATATAATAATATTAGTGATGCACTGATCAGCATTTTTCAGCCCGATCACCGATACCGATCACCAAAAAACTTAATCTGCCTATTGCCGATCACTACCGATCACGGAAGGAATTTTAAATATCTATACCTTTCATCTACGTATGGATAGTTATAGCCTTAGATGCAACTATTTGATAGTTACATCTAGGGCTGCAACTATCAAATATTTTTGTAATCGAGTATTCTGTTAATTTTTTTCATCGATTAATCAGATTAATTCCATTTTTTAAAACCCTTTAACTTCTGATGCATCATTGGTGAGTGTTCTATATGTTTGAGTTGTTCTAAATGTTCATAATTTTGAACATAAAATGGAGCAAAACAAAGCAGTGAGTGAGACTAAAATTAAACTGTTTGGGATTTGTTTGTTTGTAGCCTAATAATGACACTACCTCGGTACATTTGCTAAAAATAATTACAACACGTGTGGCTACATGCTACCATATGCTAATACTCACCAGTTAGCAAAAGATATTAGCTCTGAGTCTGCTTTGATGAAGAAGTGCCGTTGAAGTCTGGATGCATTCGGTTCAGGTGTTGTAGCAAATACAGCAGTGCTAGGCTAATGCTAATGCTATTTAGCCATGGGCACACTGTTTTCTGCCTTAAAATGGTCCCAAATTTCTATTAATTAACTAATTATATTTTAAAAAGTACAGAAACAGTCAAGACAAGATGCACCTGTTCTGTAGTAATTTACCTTATGTGATCGTCTTTTTCATCGGCATATTTTCCCAATCACCGATCAGCTATTTTTAGGCAATATTGACTGATTATGATCAGCAGCGAATCGATCGGTACAACACCAAACAATATTCTGAATTTGGCCGATGTCATATATACATTATATTTCATTTGTATCGTCTGAATTAGGGCATTTTCCAGATGGAGCATTTTCCAATATATGGGATATGTTACGGTTTTTTCCTATTTTTTGCCCATGTACAAAATACATTATGAAAATGAATCTAATTTACACTCATCTGAAGTAAAGACAAAGATCATCTCTGGTAATAATGGATGCTCCAAAGAAAAACAAATATTTCTGGTTGTAAGCTATGATAGATTCCTGACATTAAAGTGTCAAATTTCAAAATGTATTTCAAACTTTACAATTTTACAAATTCATTCACTCATTTACAAATTCATTCCAAGCACCACAAGTTTGAAATTTCAAATAAATTTCAAACCTCGAAATAATCAATTTCAAATTCATTCTAAACATAAAAGTTCCAGATTTCGAATAAATTCCAAACAGCACAATGAAACATTTTGAATGACATCTAAACATCAAATTTTAAGCTCATCAAATGAATACAAAATTTGTAATTATGTTTATATGCAAAAAAAATGTTCACATGTAAACATCATTATTGAGTTAACCTTCATTTACAATTACTTTACATCAATAAAAAAAATTTAATTATTATGATCACCGAAAATAAACGACAGCATAAAATAATATTGGATAAATTAATCAGATACAAATATATAATTCAGTTACATAAATTAAAGTGGTCTATTAATGATGCTATTCATTCCACTACAGTGACTGTGTGAAACATACAAGTAAAATAATTAATGACTTTTAAAACAGATAAATTGTAGCAACCTCTTTTACATTTTTTATTATTCCACCTGTAAGTCTTTGCAAAATGGAAATGTATCAACTGCTAATCATTAGACAACCTATCACATTTGTCAGATTGATGCATCGTCTTTGATCTCAGCCTCTGTGATGGCTGCTCCTTGTGCCTTGGCTCTCTCGAAGCTTTCCTATCCAGAGACTGATACAAGTTCTTTCAAATCTGACGAGAACATTAAAATGGATTGTGGGTGTGTATACAATCACCTCATTCTTTTACATTTTTTAACTTTACTCATTTCCTCATTTAGAAATTATATAACTTTTTCAACTCCCTAGTGATGAACAGAACATCTTGGAGGCTGCTAGTAGCGGAGCCTCTACCTCTATAGGTCTTGTTGCAAACATTGCAGCAAACCTGATTGCCTTTCTTGCAATCCTCGCCTTCATAAATTCATCATTGAGTTGGTTTGGAAGTATGGTTGGATACTCTGAAATCACATTTGAGGTATGTTTGACACACAATGCTACTTTTCTAGGAGCTCCCAAATGAATTTTCTCTCCATGTAATTTTTCTTACTTGATTTATCTAACAACATTATTATAGTATTTTGCATTTCAGATATTTTCCCCTATATTTCATTTAATTAGCATGTAGATGTGCATAAAAATTCAAAGTAAACTCAACTATTTTTATTTCACAACAGAGAAAACTGAAGAAAAAGTGACTAATTAATTTCTAAACATAAAAACAAGTGTTAACTCCAATTTCAGTTATTTGTTAAACTCTATCGGTGTAGAAGATGACGTTGTTTCCACATTTACAACAGGGTCTCTGAACATCCAAATGGGTCACATCTGATGACCATGAAAAGATGATACACTGCATTTTACACCAATTATTTACATGTATTAACAAGATGAGTGGCTCAACAGAAATTAAACATTTTAGATCAGTAGATGCTTTTGGTTGCCGGTAGTTGTTTGTGTCTTTATGGGTTAATAAGGATGTCAATGGAAAAATAGAAAGAAAAAAAAGGGTGATATAATATGAATATAATAAAAATAAATAAGTGGACATTTCAACAAATAAATTCCAAGACAGTGGATTAACGAGTCTAATAAAGGTTGTTTTTCTGTTCACAGCTCATTTGTTCTTATGTGTTTATGCCCGTGGCCTTTATGATGGGAATACCTTACGATGAGAGTTTTATAGTCGCTGAACTAATCGGCACAAAGCTCTTCCTTAACGAATTTGTGGCTTATGAGAAATTGTCTTTACTGACGAGCAAGAGACTCAGTGGAGTTGCTGAATTCATTGACTACCAAAGACAATGGATTTCTGTACGTACCTACTCTCATATCTTGTGAATATTATATGCCTAAAATACAAGTGTGAAATGAATCTTCACAGCATAAAACCATGTTAAATGTTTTTTTTGTTGTTGTTTTTTCTGTTAAAGATCCGATCAGAAATAATCAGCACTTATGCTTTGTGTGGGTTTGCCAATGTCAGCTCTCTGGGTATTGTCATTGGAGGCTTATGTGAGTATTTATCTGTCAAATATTTCACCATATACCAGTGTTTTTCAACCTTGTGGTCAAGACCCCATGTGGGGTTGCCAAGAATTCAAAGGGGGTCACCTGAAATTTATAGTATTTGATAAAAATAAATGAAAACTTACTGTAAGTGTATATATGAAGAATAAATTGGTCAAAACAGGTACAGGGTCTTTCTCACACACACACACACACACACACACACACACACACACACACACATATATATATATATATATATATATATATATATATATATATATAATCAGCAGTGTCACAGCCATTTAAAATGTGGGGGTGTTCTAGGTTGTGGCACATGAGCAAAATATTCTGAATATATCATCAGAAAATTAACAAACAATTATCCATTAATGGTTAAATTTTTATATTAAAAAAGTAATATATGGGCGAAAAAAATAACAAAAATGTGTTTTTCCTCAATTAAACATTTATTCAATTCATAAGTAAAAATTGTGAGATAAAAAGTAAAACTTATGAGATAAAAAAAATCTAAATTATTTGATAAAAAGTAAAAAAAAAATTGATATAAAAAGTAAAAATTATGAGATAAAAAATAATATCAATTTGGATTTTAAAAATCTGACACTGGTTTTACAGACACTGTACCTCTTTTTTTTTCGTATGTCCATGTCAGGGAAGACGACTAAAAATATGTTCCTCAGGGGGAACATCACTGAAAAAAGTTTGAGAACCACTGGCTTAGGGTATATGTCATAGAACACGACATAGTTTAGTTAACTTAGTTTAACAACGGCAACATTTCTCATTACTTACTGGTTGATGACTGTTTGCTAACACCTGTTTACATTTCGGCCGACGAACTGAGGTGCGCTTCATTACATATGCCGTTGTGCCGCCCGGGCGGGTAAACAGTTTAAACCATAGATATTGTAACAGTCCCGCAATGTCATTGTTGTTTGTTTGGCGTGATTGCGGCTGACAATAACCGTTTATCCTGAAATAAAAAGTAGGTGACACCAACTCTCCGTCCGTTTCCTGGATCCAGTAATGATACAATATATAAAAGAAAAAGTGGGGGGTGTGAAATCATCTGGAAGTGGAGGTGTCACAACACTCCCACCCCCCACGGCTGCGACGTCCATGTATAAAATACTTTCTCACTATTAAGTCAAATCCAATGCACAATACACCCCACTCCACTCCCCATCTCCCCAGTTATCTCTCCTCTTCCCCCAAACAACACAACATTACTATAAACTTATATATGTAAACATTATGCAGTAATTCTATAAGAACATACTTAAACCATGTCTGTATAACAGAGGTGGAAAAAGTACTGACATTCTGTATTTAAGTAGAAGTACAGTTACTTATGTGAAAAGTACTGTAGTGAGAAGTATGGATTCAACTCCTTTACTTAAAAGTAAAAAAAAAAAAACAACAACCAAAAAACAGTACAACTTCTCAATTATAATTAGGGCCAAAAGTAAAAAAGTAAAACTTCATTTTTTTTTTGCTATGAATGAAATACTTATTGAATTGTGCAAAATCATAATATTTTCCATTTTCTAATTCCACAGTGAATGTTACTAACCACAGTCCTGCAGTGGGTCTAATACTCAATAGGTAAACTGAGATAAACATGCAGGGATGGGTAAATTTTTATTTATTTATTATTATTATTATTATTATTATTATTATTATTATTATTATTATTATTATTATTATTATTATTATTATTATTATTATTATTATTATTATTATTATTATTATTATTATTATTATTAATAATAATAATAATAATTTATTTATTTATTTTGCATACTTTCACGTCCATTTAGTTTGGAAAAGCAACAAGCCTATTCTTATATATACGAGTATAATGAACTGATATTTATGCCAAAATTTTCAATCTTACATCACGAATAAAAAAAAATATGGTGACTTGACAGAGACAGTCACATAAATAAAAGACATGACAAACTGTGAAGCTGAAACTGAAGCATTGTGGTACAGTTTATCTGTCAAATGTTCATTGTGGTAAGTTTCAGATGCTTCAGCTCCATCATAATTCATAGTTAAGTTATTATTTGTCCAGTATTAATTGTCAGCCTTGTAAATAGAAGTTGAACTGACCAAGGAAAATAAAATCATCCCTTTGTGCAGTTTAATCTACACCTGTCATTTCTGCCTCTGTCAATAATAATATACATCATGTAGAATAACTGTCATCTAAAATTAATGTTTATTTGCAACATAGTAGAGCAAACTATTATATGATCAAAAAAACATTAATTTGAGCAAAAGAACAACAACTCAGTTTTTAATATCTGGTGTTAAAATGGCATCAAAAAAAACCCACTGTCATACTGTCTCAGGTATGAATAAGTGAATGTCTAGTTATAATGTAGAAGAATGCATAAAATACAATACTCATATAATAAAATAATACAGGCTATCACTATCAGGACATATTATCACATCTATTAAATAGTGTATTTGTAGTAAATATTTTAAGTGCATATAAATATCATAGTTTATATTAAAAACGGTTGATTATATAAATCTGATTGAGTGTGAGGTCAATAATAAAAATGTTTGTGAATGGATTGTATGGTGCTTTTGTTATTAAAAATATATAGAAAAAATTGTTAACAAACCAAGGGAAATAGAATTGTTTTAATTATTAGTTTATAGAAATGGGGTGGGAGCCTGTAAGTTCTACTTTTTACCACTCCTTTTTGAGTGCTGAAAAATGTAGTTTAATCTTTTTGTATGGTACTTTATTTGATGATTTTATGTGCTCAAAACAAACTGAAGAAAACTAAATTGAACTAACTAATTAATTTCTGACTGACTATTTTCTTTTATTAAAGCCTCTATGTGTCCATCCAGAAGAAGTGATATCTCAGCTGTAGTTTTGAGAGCTCTGATCATTGGAACATGTGTGTCTCTTGTCAATGCTTGTGTAGCAGGTAATAGTTTTGAGTAATTTTGTTGTGGTAACTTTCAGTACCTTTCAGTTCTTCACTCTAACCGAACAGCTCTGGTTTTGTCTACCAGGGATCCTTTTTCAGCCTCCAGTCAACTGTGTGGAGATCTTTAATAATTCTATGTTTAATGCCACGGATACTAACATACAATCTTGCTGCAGTGACCTCTTTACAAAGTAAGCATGATATTTTTTGTTTCAGAATATGCTTTCTGATTGGCAGCATTCACCAAAAGATGAATATAATTACAAATGCATTGTTTTTCAGGACCATAAAAAATGGTACCATCTCATTTGAAGGAATCTGGAGCACAGTAGAAAATGCCACCGTCTATCTGTCTAAATGTTGTATGTGTTGTGGTCTTTCTCAAGGAGACATTTGTATGTAACAGAAGAAAACCACCAGCGTGGTGTCTGTTTTTACACTGTAAACCCAAATAAGTTGAATCTACTTAGAAAAAATAAAGCAGTTGCCTTAAAAGAGTAAAGTAATGTACAATGAAAACTTAAGTGAATTCAACTTAAAATGTGTCAAGTTCCAGAATTGTTATTTTAAGTATAATAAACATAGTGTAAAGCTATTTATCTTTAAAACTTAAGTGTTGTCCATAAATGTGTCAGATATAATTATAGACAGTGTTTCAAGTAAATAAAATTCATATTGACATTGTAATTTTAGTTAATTTTTAACAGGAAGTTTACTGAAGGGAAGGCAACAGCATAAGCTGTGCTTTTATTTTGACAAATACTGAGGACACTTTCACTCTCCAATAGTGTTGTGACGTTCGCGAACGAGCCGATTCGTTTGAACGACTCTTTAAAAATAACGACAAGAGCCAAGTCGTGGCTGAGTGGGAGCCGTTCAATTTTTTAATTCTTTTTTTCTTCTATGGTGTCAGACGCACACACACTCACACACAAAAGTTCCACCTTTGCCCCCCGAGAGAGAGAGAAAGAGAATCACGCAGACCCCACCCACTGTCTTGCTGCGCTATGATTGGTCAATCAACATTCTAAGGCGGGGAATACTCCCGTGTAAAGAAGCATGTACTTCTTCTACACGTGAGTATTCTCCGCCCTGGAACGTTGATTGACCAATCATAGCGCCGCAAGCGTCCGAGAGTGGGAGGGGTTCTGCGTCTGTGAACGATCAAAAGTCAGTTAGTTGAATCACATAACTTTCCAGCGCTTTTGTTTGTTTATAGATTGAAATAAATAATTAGAATTTAAAATGAGTCATGGCCAAAGTTAAATGACTAGTGTCTGGAATCACTTTAATCGAGAGGGAGGAAGCCAAGGCAAAATGCTCGGGACCAAGTAAGATAAGATAAGATATTCCTTTATTAGCCCCACTAGGGGAAATTCCAGGTTTACAGCAGCACACAAGAGCAGCATAGAAACATAAATTATATATATTTTTTAAAAATATCAATTTCTATGCACACTATTACACATGAGATTAATTAATTGCACTGTTTAATACTGTTTAACCCTAAGCACCTTTTTTTTTTAAAGACACAGTGTTAAGCGGACATATGCATAGAACGAGCCATGAAGATTTAAACCCCCTTAAAGAGTAAAGAAATATAATAAAATATTCCAATTTCTACTCTCCATGTCATGTATTTTAAGATTTAAGGCTGCACCTTACTAAACAACTCAATAAATATTGAAACATCAGAAATATGAGGGATGTAAATTTTTCAAACTAGAAAAGCACCTCTGCCAAGACAAACCTCCCCCCTTCAAATGTAGAGAGGTCCACCAAGGATGTTATGTTTTTGCATAGGGTAGGTTGATCACTTTGAAATATATTCTCCATTTACAACAATGTAAAATTTCAAAGTGATCCAGAATCCAGGATCTCTTCAGGATCATCACCAACATCTAGTCATTTCTAGATCTCCCCGTTACCAACATACCCTGATTTTTTTTCTCCATCAAAATCTTATCTAAAAAGTTATCTTGCCAACTAACAAACAGACAGACAAACTCTGGCAAAAACATAACCTCCTTGGCGTAGGTAATAAATGTGATAAATATAAATGAATGGAATGAACAGTGTATTTTACATTTTCTTCTCTTTGTTTCTATATATTTATGTCACTGTCTAGGACATATGCTGTATTCTATGTACCTATAATGTACTATAATGTAAATTATAATTGACATTGTCATGTATTTTAAGATTTAAAGCCACTCTTTTCTAAACAACTCAGGAAATATTCAAACATCAGAAATGTGAAGGATGTAAATATGTCAAATAAATGTGACAAATATAAGTGTATGAAAAGAATAAATGTGACTTGTTCTTGAACACAGATGTTTTACGCATTTATTAAAAAAATATCAGCTGATGATGTACCGTACAGACATATTGTACCCATACAATCTCTTATTCACTCAGTCATTCACCCACATTTGGTATTTTCTGTTCTTCAGGTATTAAGTCCTTTGACTTTATGTTCACAGACACACAGTACAATTCTTTACCTAAATGACACCAAAACTAAACAGTTTATCACTTTCTTTTTGAAATATTTTTTCATCTATTTCCACCTGTCCCTCAAGATGCATGCAGTCAAAGTGAATTTATAAGAAAAATCAGCTCTAGATTCTTTAATATGTAACTTTACTGACAGCTTTGAAAATTTTTTTTAATCATCAACCAAGACTCCAATAACTTCCTTAACATTTTCTGACAACAGTCATGTTTATCTGGGACCTGATCCCTGTAAAAATGTAACTGACTCTTATGTAACCTCCTGAGGTGACCAGGCAGCTCCTTACCCCATCCCCTGAAGTGGAGAGAGGTATTGCTTTTGAGTCTGTGTGTTTGTTTGTTACTGTTTGTTTGACTGTCAGCAACTTTACACAAAATCTACCGGACCAATTTCCATGAAATTTTCAGAAAAGGTGTGAGGTGGTTCAGAATATACCCCATTCAATTTTGGTGAATGTAGGTCAAAGGTCAAGGTTACAGTAACCAAACATTTATTTTCACCCTGATAGGAAATGGGGCAAATCAGGTCAAATGTTTGCAAGGGGGTGGGGGTTGTTTTGCCTGTTTTACCACTTGTTTCTTTGTTTTCATTGATGTCCACATTAAATTTGCACTTGAAGCTTTATTTTTTATATATGACCGACTTAAATTTACATTAACATTTTGCAGATTCTGTTTTGCAAATAGCCTTACTGTGTGTTCAGCTGTTGTTTGAAAACCCTGAATCTGCTCTTTTTTTCTGACCTTAAATCCATGGGTCAGGTGGGCACAAAGATATTTGTAAAACCCACTCTGCGGCTTTTCTTTGTTGCTGTGAACGTACTGTGCATTTTCATGTCAATGAACATATGATAGCTAAAGACTTTATGTATAATCTCCTTATTCCTCATTGCTTTGCCAGTTGCACTCCCTTATAGATATGTTAACCATGCATACACAAACTCCATGGCAAACAGATATAAAATTAAATCAACTACAAAAAAAAAAGAAAAGAAAAGAAAAATCTTCACACAAAACTCTTTGACCTAAAAATGGTGCAGTTACTCCACAGTGTTAGCTCAACTTTGCTGTGTAGTTTCTGAATAAAAATGAAATGCTGCTTTAGCATGTGTAATACTAGACAAACAAATCCAAAATAATTTTTATGCCCTACACACATTCTGTACATCACAGATGAACATGCAGCATTTTAAGGCATATAGTATATTGCTTTTTTCTTCTTTTTTTTTTTTAAATTATGGTTTAAAAAAAATCACAACAGTAAAATGTTCACAGACATTTTTGGACAATAAATTAGTGTTGGTAAATCTTGTACATTGACGGATATTGCATGAGTCATTTATCTACTCAGTAAGCAGACAAGACGAGCAGTATATAATTCTTGTGCTACTTAATATTCAAAAAGTGAGTGATGCTGTTACTGACTGGCATTTGTGAGTTATCAGATCAAAAACCTCTGCTCATTAATTCACATAAACTGCATTAACAAGTCAACTGACCAGGATGAACATGAGACAAATTCACAGTATGTAATTTTTCATAACTTAACAGATCAAACAATATTCTCTTATATTCTTCTTGTTCTTGTTGGATTTGCTGACAAGATGAGTTATGGTAGTAAACCATAAAAAGTAATACAGTTTTGCTCGTTGGATCAACAGGATTTTTTTCCTACCTCGTCTCAAGTGCATCAGTAGTTTCTACAGCCTTGACTTGACCTGATTTAATATCCTCTGTTTCTTGAACCTTTCTAGACACCTTTGGGCTAGAATTCGTCTTTCTGAGCGTTTGAGGACTGTGTGATCCTTTCTTCTGCAGCTGTGGGCTGCCAGACCCTGAGCTCAACTTGCGGTTGATGAGGGGGCTCCGGGAGCCCTTCATCTTGGTGGGTTGTTGAAGACTATCCATTATCTTCAGAGGGCGCAGTCCCAGAAGTCCACAGTAGTAGTTGCACTGATGGTATGTAACGAACTGTTCAAATACCTCTGGAGACCCTTTCTCTGTTAGACCTTGGTATCTGAAGCACAAAAAAACCCTTTTATTAGGCCAATTTAAATTAATTGTAATGTCAAATTTTCATGTGTTGATACAGATACAAACCCTTTTGACTTGGTTACAACTCTAATATTGGTAAGCTTGGTTTCAACACCTGCAAAAAGAAATGAAAGAGAACCTTTAATGTTTCTTACAAGTTCATACAGTGTGGTCAGATGTCATTTACTTGATAACCTTGCACATGTGACTTACCCTCCAGCCGAGTAACCAGTAAATTGCCATGTGTCCATTGATGTAGCCAGTGCTGGAAGGTGCAACATTTCTGTTCTATTTCAGAAACATTTCTTGAAATCAGCCGACCTTTAGGATCTGTCATGCAATACTGCTGGAAGACCCCCTCAAGATCAGCCTCAACTGTGGCGTACGGTACAGAGTTTGCAGGCCGATACATCAGAAACTGAGGAATTACTCTGGGGAGTGACAAAAAAACTAATGGGTTACAAGGAGTGCTATACATTACTAATATGCAGCTATTATCAAATGTTGTATGTAATTTATATACTTACTCTAGTGAACAGCCAAAGTTTTCAATAACTCTCGCTTCAGCAGCAAAGATTTTACAATATTCCCGAATCAGATCTTGGACTTTGCACTCCTGTTAAGAAAATTATTTAATGTACAGTACTTACAGTTAGAGGAAGAGGGATATTTCATTTAGTATTACAAGAAGTTAATATAGACACTCACCTGCAGAATTATGCTTTTCTAGTTTCTTAATGTTTAAATAATTATCTTCTACTCACTTGTTTGGTAATCTCCTGATTTCTCTCAGCCAGGTTTTGCTCCATTTTGGTCCCATAAGCGATAGGGTTTTGGACTTTGATGATGCAGGTGCTTCCAGATTCAAACACAGGGTCCAAGCCATAGATGACCTTCATTTTGCTGGATTTATGACCACAACCCTCCCCAATGTGCACCTCCTTAGTCATAATACGACCAAAGTACTTCCCACCCCAGCTGCCAGAGTCAGCCAGACCTCTACTGAACAGCAGCGGGGTCATTTCTATCTCCTCTCCAACTAAAGGGAAACAAATGTGCAGATTTACAATTATTTTGATGAATATTTTTCAAGGTAATTTGCTGATAGATTAACTGTTGATATAATGCATACCTTCCAGATCGTCTTTTAATAATATTTCTGACAGAACTGTGAAACAGGAAATATATGGGGAAAAAAGTCATGAAGGTTAGTTTGAATTGTTTAGATGTAGATTCAAAACTTCATTTCTTAGACTGTACACTTACTGTCCACACTAAGCAGGAAGTCAGTGGTATCAGACCCATATTCATTGTTTATTGTACAGCCATATACTCCACAATCTTGACTTGTTGCAAGAACAATAGCCAGTGCCACTTGGCTTTCATCTCCACCACTGGATGACAAAAATAGGAAAAATGTGAAACATAATAACAACTTCATAAGTTTGATTTTCTTGTGGCTGTTGTACCAAATAGTCATTAATGTCAACAAACCACAAGGTGTCACTGTAAGACAGCTAGTTGCCCTGTGTGTCAGTCTGCTGACTCAGCAACAAATAGCACAAATATAGACTTTTAATGCCCCCTGGAGATGGGAAAAATATTGTATCGAGTTACAACTTCTGTGTCTAGCCAGATATTCACTTCTCTGTGTCAAGCTCATGGGTCTGCGGTCACATGAGCCGGTCATCTCTGAAGTGGGAATATGAGAATAACCCAAGGCTCTCTGTGACCCAAATTAATCATGCACATCCTTGTAGCATTATTATTCCACCTGTCCATTTTAACTAAGTTAACTGTTGAAGTAACAGCAGCAATAAAAAAAAAGAAAAGAAGTGACAGCAACAGACAGTGTAAATACCATGTGTTAATAACCTGCAACAAATTAAATATGTTGTGACCTTGATTCTCAGGCTACTGTTGACACAGTGAAACATGAGGGGGATTTACCTTCTCTTCACCTCCAGTATTTCCTCTTCATCTCTGTACCACTTAATTGTGGAGTCACTCAGTACATTGAAGAATTGGCACCAAAGCTTCAGGTGTCCAGAGGCATCTGGGAAAGGCTCCCCCCTGATTTTTCGGATGACCTGAGGAGCTGGTTGTGCATGAGAGAGATGGAATCCAGCAAGGAACCCAAGGTAAATATATTTACTATAGATGAGACTTTCTAATGTTTCCATTTCCTCAAGTCCCAGTCTACTGATCAGGCTCATATGTCCACAAACTTCAATAACACACATAATTCATTCAACAAATAAACGGTTGTGAGTCTACAGTGCCTGGATATTTATTTCTATTCTATATTTTCTCTTATGTTAATATGAATTCAAGATATTGCACTATGCAAGGCAGTCTAGATAAGGGGTCACTAACCATGGTCCTTGAGCGCTACTATCCTCTATGTTTTAGATGTTTCCCTCGTACAGCACATCTAACAGTCATTATTAAGCCTCTGCAGAGCTTGATAATAAGTTTATCATTTGAATCAGGTGTGATGGAAGAGGGATACATCTAAAACATGCAGGATCGCAGCACTCAAGGCCCAGGGTTGGCGACATGATAGAATAAGCAGAAAAGGAAAAAAAATTTGTTTGTAACATGTTGCACTCATGATGAAAGAAATATCCAATTTTGGCACAGAAACATGGCCTGTTTACCTTTCAATGGGTCTGGCTTTTTCTCAGCAGGTTTATCTTCTTGCTTGGTGGTGACTACCTCTACTGTAGGAATCTCTTCCATAACTTTTGGCACCTCTAAAGTGGCTTTTCTGCGGTTCAACAGTGGAGAACGTCTCTCCATTGGTGGGGTGTTCTGTCCAGTGGAAGCCTGGAGGAAAGCTGCTCTACGAGCTTGGCTGGGTGACATATAAGGGGTCTCCTTCTTATTTTGATTGTCTAAAACACCTGGAACTGTCACACCCTCTCCATCATCTTTAGGTTTTGGGATGAAGATCTTGCGACGAGCTCCAGAGGCCAACTCCTCGGGTGTGGCGGAACGTATAAGTGAGAGACTGTCTCTTCGTTTCAACCTAGGACTGCTTTCACAGGAAAGGGATGATGTGGGGGTCGATCCTCCACTTAGGTCTTCATCTGCCTTGTCGCTCTGACGGTCACCTCCAGTGTCTGAATCTGGAGCCGATTTGGACATCGATTTCCGAAGGCTGGCTGGACTCAGCGATGGATAAATTGGGGGCTTAAAACTTAGTCTATCAATAGATACTGAATTCTCTACCTTGGCATCTTTCAGAGACTTTGTATTGATAACATCATTTACAATGTTGTCTTCTATTTTATTTAATGATGGCACAAGGGGACAAACCTTGGCTGTTAGATCATCTTTTACAGGTTTCGTGTTTAAGATTTCATCCACAGTGTTGTCCTCTGTTGTTTTACTCAGTGATGGCACATTGAGAGACACGTTTGGTGTTAGAGTTTCATCCAACATTGAGGGACTACTTTCTATTATGCTCTTTTCTTCCATTTCTTGTGTTGTTTGACATGAATCACTAACAGTGTTTTGCTTTGTTCCCTTTTGCGTGCCAACTGCAGTTTCTGTTTCAGTCTTCTGACTCGGCGCTCTAAGTTCAAGATCACTTTCATGACAAGTTACAGAGATTGGTGGAACCACAAACAAAGGCATCATTGAGGCTTCAGAAGTCACTGTTGTACCTGTAGCTGTGCAGCAGACAAATTTATCCTCTTTATCATCACTACATGAAATATTTATAACTGGAATTAATGAATAGTCTGTTTGAGGATGCTGTTCACTTGTATTCATTTCTTCCACATCTAACTCATATATTTTTGTCTCACTGTTTAATTGCGCAACTTCCTTGTCTTTTTCTGTAGGCAAGAGGTTGAAGTCATTTTGCAAAGCTTTCGTTGAGGGCAACAAGTCTGAAGTATCTGCCACACTGTGGTCTTGAATTATTACCTCTGGCAGACCGGTTGCATCAAATTTCTGCAAAGCACTGTTTGATTGTGTTTCATTAACTCCTAAAATAGTTACGGGTAGAGTGGACTCTTTTTGTTCAGGCTTGATGACTTCAATTTTTGGGATTGTAATATCTGCATCTGGATTTATATCTGGTTTAATTGTCTGGGTGTTTTCAGTGGTGGATATTTGTATTTGTGGAATCACCTCAGAGTGTTTCTTATTGCTATCTTGTTCAGCAATATTAACTGGTTCCCACAAAATATTATCACTGTTTTGTGTTGTTAAAAAGCTCTTTGAATCTGACTCTTTCAAGAGAGTACATTTTTCTATCTCCTTTTCAGGCTGAGAACTCATCTCTGCTTCAGTGTTCTCACATTCTAAAACCACTGGCTCCTGTATTTCCGTACCATCACATGAATTCACTTTTAAATCTGTCTCCAAAGAAGAAACTAGTATTTCTTTGAATTCTCTTTTCCTGTCACTGCTATTTGAACTCAACATTGAGCTGAGACTGAGGCTTTCTACACTTTCCTCTTCTACAGAAGGAGTGCCATTTAGCCGTATTTGTAGGTCATATGTGGCTGAACACTGTGGGGCTGCAGTGGGTGGAAATCCTATGTTCATTTCCTGAATCACTGAGGTACATTCGGCCTCTTTTAAATGTTCTTCCTCTGTACTATGTGCTGTTATAGCAGTTGAAGGTAGAGGCACCTGATGTGGTATTTTAGATTCACATGATTCTAATCTCTCTTCAAGGGAAGAGGAGGTTAATTCAGTAACCTCAGATCTGTTAATGTCTGAACACGGCTGTTTGGTTGATTTCACTTCAGCTTTCTCTTCCTCCCATGACTTATTGGATAGCCGCTTCTCAGCTGTGACTTCTTTACCCATTTTATCAATCATCATCTCCTCTTCTTGCTGTGTGTCAGTCATGGCTTCTCCAGAGCTGTGGTGATTTGTTGCTGAGATAACACTATTAGGGGGAATCCAGTGATCCTCCAAACACATGTGGGTGGATGTGGGGGTGTGCTCTACCTCAGAAGGGGCTTGGGTATGCGGTAACAGAGAAATATACTCTCTGGTTGAAGAATCATCTCTTGTGGTTTGGTGATTAGGCTGTGGTAAAATATCCACCATATCTTGCTGATGAAATGGAACCACTATATTGAGTGTGTGACACGCTGTCTCTTCCACCTGAGGGAAAGTAAACACACAAAATATACTAGTATTACTAAATACATTACTAAACATCTTATTGCAAAATAAATTGTACTTCATTCCCTCAGAAATATTGAGGAATCAAATGTATAATTAATAACCTTTGTATAGCAAATGGAAACTTTCTGCTGTGACCTTTGACAATGATACTGTGACATTTTTTAAACATAGACTAGCTTTTTTTATCTTAAGTTAAGAGAAGGATGAATACCAATAGATTTGGAAAATACAGTGTTATAATTCAGTCTGACAAACCAAATGCGGTAGTCAGCATGTTGGATAAGGTTAATCAATAATTAATAATATTAATAATATTTGACTGCAAGACTAAAAAATGCATTGATCTCAAACAATGTTGACACTCTCTCTGTGGTGTTAAACAATGAGAACAAATGCAGACAAAAAAAAAGAAAAAAAAAAAGAAAAATTAATAATTAAGTAAAGAGTTACTAGTTCAGAAAATGTCACGAAATCAACATATGCTTTTGTTTTATGACCTGTCAGGTTATTTATAGAACCTCTTCTTCTTGTGCCATGTGCAATGTGACGCAAAGTGTTTACAGAGAACTATAAAGCTGTAGATGTTCACAAGCTTTATACGAGGCCTCGACTGAAGAATTTACTTTAATCTATTTAGATGTTTGTTAATTTAATGATTCAATAACTTTTCATCCTAAAATGAAAATACACGTATTAACACAAATTGTCAGTTTAAAAAGCAGTGTTCTCATGTGTGAAACAAGGACAGGGGAAATTCCCTGATCCTTGAAACATGTACGCTGTTTACACACAAAAAATTATTTGTCAGCGAATGAATGATAGTTCCTCTTTAAACAGAACACATCACAACACATTCATAATTGACATAAATCTGTGCCCCTTGGAGTCAAGCATTCAAGTAAATTATATGACATGTAAATTAAAAAAAAAAAATCCTAATACATAATAGAAGCATGCTACATGACTACTTCATCTATTAAAGCTTTTAGTAACAATGAACAAATCATTGGGCTTTCCACCCTCACTGTCCCTATTTGAGCTGGTTAGGCCTAAAGTTCATGCACATGAGAGCACATGTCATGTCTCAATGATGAATTTTGGTTGAAGTGAGTACTCAGAAAAAAAAGAAGTTGTTGCTTTCAAAGGAAGGGAACTAGTATCACGTTTCAGTTAAACAAGAAGCTCTGGTCATTATCACACCTCTCTATGTAAATAGATATAGCACATGTGAAAAAACCTTCATATAAATTATCCGACTTCCTCCAGTTAGTCACAACATGAAGCCTGACATTATAAATCACCACAAAAGCAGTAGAGTTTTAGTTCTGCATTACAGATATGCATTCTTTCTGCAGGTATATCATCAACATCCAATTTCTTTCCTTCATGCACTCAACAAATAATGGAATTTCTGTTATTGGATTTCAGTATAAAGTTAGATGCATTTCACATATCTACTGTCCAATTCATATATTGGATAAATCAGATAGAGGAAGCATTATGTGACAAATTAGGGAATTTTGGCCTTCCTGTAAAACAAATACTATATAAAATTTAAAATTAAAAAAACAAGTGATCACATATCAGCACCACAATGAGTAAACTCCTCTAAATTGTCTCTCTGGACACACTAGTGCACTAGAATTGCAACTAAGAAAACACTGAAATAACATTGTTTTATTAAACATTGTTTAACTAAGGCAATTTTATCATCAAAACACGGATAACATTAGTTGTCAGTCTTGAAATAAATAAACAGATGATAAAAAAAATAAGCTTCAGTCAATCATTTTAAAGGAGTTTATATAAAATCAAAGTAAGAAGAGTAAAGTAGCTCTAATTGCACACACCCTCAGCTGACTACTGAGATTTCCAAGCATTACCTTCCTCCTTTAACTCATGAGAAATCTGTTTATTTTAAGATTTTGAGGTGAGGAGGGGAGTGAGGAATGTGTTCGATGTGACGAAGTCCTCCTTTCATGCTGAGACCTGCTGCAGGACTCAGTCTACTACTGCTTTCATAGACCACACGGTCATCTGTTTGTAACATGAGATCTCCTTCTGAGATTCAGGTTTCATCATGATCTCTGACGCACTGGTGTTTCACACATCACAGCCACCATCGAAGATATTCCGTATCCTATCTTACAGTGTGCCATGTAGACACACAACATCCCCCACCCCCACATTTATTTACTGCCACTTGCTCTACTCTACCACCTGCCCTCTCATACACCTCTGTGTTTCATCTTCATTGTTTGGATTGCCACTCTAAATCCTTATCAGTGCAGTGAAACCACGACTGAGGCTGACTCACTACACCAGGTTCTACCTGATATTATACTGTATTTAGAGTGGAATATGACTGTGCTAAACAGCTCTATGAATAATACCCCAATCAATATCTTGTTATATGTGATCTTTAAACAGGTCTTGACTCATTTCTATCACATTTATAGAAAAAAAGGGCAGTTGGAAAGTGCAGGACTTTTCCAAAGTTTTTTAAGTCCACAATAAATTCACAAGTAAACCACAAATTATGACCTTATTGCTACATTTCACAGCTTTAAGTTGATTTAAGGGTCCTTAATACTAAAAAAAATGAAACACTTGTTTGTTCTGCCTCTTTTTCAATGACCCTAAACATGTAAGATGTTTGTCCTTTGCCCATACTCTACTGGTTCATGAAAATCCCACTAACAGACAGATAGACATCCAAAAATATACAAAGTTGATCATATAGCCTTTAAAGCAAAGCCAAACCTCTCATAGTCAGCATACTTTAGGCTTTGGCCCTGAAGTAGCTCATCTTGAGCTCTATCTTGTCACACAATGCAGTTTATATATAACTCTCAAGTGGCAAGCAGCTGTCCTGGAAGTCCACTATACATACCTCAGGGAGAACTTGAAGGCTAGACAATGATATTTCTCCAGCTGGAGTGCTGCTCTCATTGCTCCTTGCCCCCAATGACACCTCCATTGGCTGAACAGCATCATCTGCCTCTTTGACACTGTGGCCTGGTGACTGCTCCATGATCTCAGGTGGTGGTTTATGGGCAGGTGGCAGATCTTTATATAGAACGCTATCTTCCAGCTCTGGTTTATATTGTGTCAAACATTCCTGTGAAACTGGGTGTTGTGATACTTCCACAATGGCTGAAGGTGGCATTGATTTTTCAATTTCCATGGACATAGTATCCTCTACGAGTGGCTTATACATCTCTAGGTTTTGTGCAGGTTGTAACCGAACTGATGGTGGTGTTTCAGGTTGTCCTGGGTGCTCAGACTCTGACTCTGAGTAATCATTAGAGTCCCTCTTATTCTTACCAAAGAAGAAATCTTTAACAGTGTGAAGCATAGAGGAAATAGACGCCTGGAGGTTATGGTGGTCATGATCCTTATGAGCTTTGCTTTGATGTTTGAACTCTGAACTAGGTTTTGTGTGGGGCCCAGTGTGTGCAGTCTCTAACTGTCTTTCTTTTTCTTTCTCTCTCTCTACAGCCAAACCATGTTCTCTCACTTTCTCTCCGTCCTTCAATTCCTCTTGTGCTTTTTCTTGTTCGTTCATCTCTTTTGTTTTCCTCTCCATATCTTTACAGTTTTCCCCTTTGACTGCATTCTGTTTCTCTTCAACAGCCTGGGATTGAAGAGTCTCTGCTAGAAACTGTGCCAAGCCTATTCCTCCATCATAATGGTTTTCACCTCCATTCCCCATCATATGGCTTCTATTACTGCTACTACTGCTACTATTAACAGCCGCATCTACTCCATTGGAGATCTTCATTTTCTTTTTCGCCAAGGCTTCAGCAGACCTCTCTTTCTCCACACTATTGTCTATGGATGCCACAGGTGGTGCTTCCTTGACTTCAGCACTAACTCCATTTGTTTCTGCAGTGGCCCCCAGCTGCTCCACAGCCTCAGGCTCCTGCAGTACTGGTCTTTGCTCTGGTTGTGGGACTTGACGCTTTCTTGGAGGCCTTTCAGGGCTACACTGTGGTTTCTCTGCCTTAATGTTTTCTTTATCCTCTTTCTTCACCTCCAAATCTTTTTTCTTTTTCTCTGCTTTCTGCTTAAGTTTGGCAAAGAACCTCTGGTGGATCTTAAACTCATCCATGGCACCAACCTCCAAAACTCCTGAGCAGGAAACAATACCTTTACTATTGCTGGCTGAGACCTGATAGATGGCTGCATCATCCAATGTGCAGCTGAAAGAACAAAATCCATTCCTTACTCACACTTCACTTTCTTACAGATACTATGACTTGATATAATACTATAGGTCAAATATTCCTGTAAGGGTTTTACTTACTTGTAAATATGGAGGGTGTGAGTTTTCCCATTGCGACGGATTTCATATTTTGGGAGGCCACAGTACCGATCCATTTCCATATCATCTTTATACCATTTCAGCTCTGGAGCTGGGTAGCCTACACATAGAAAAAGTGACAGAGAATGTGTAAAATAGACTCTAAATATTAAACCACTGTAGTCTGACTAGCATTATACACCAAATATAAAGCTTTTATATCTCAGTTGACAGGTTGTGTCTGATATATTTCTTTGTGGAATACCATTAAAAATACAAAGCCAATTACTTTATTGTGTCTTGTTAGAGGAACAACCTGCAGCTAAAAACTATCTTGAATAACAAGCTTTCATATTTCTGTTCCAGCTTGACTGTCTTTCATTTCATGAGTGCTTTAGGTGCCCACAGAGTGAAATATTTCCTTTGATTTCAGACTAGTCACATCCTGTCCCTTTCAATCTGAAAATGTTCAGTCATTCCAGAAAGCAGGCCAGAAAATAAACATGGTCTCTTCCAGTTGACCTACCTGATACAACACAGGTGAACTTCACATTGCAGTTTTCTGATACAGCTTTGGATTTTAAGGTTGTGTCAAAGGACGGCTGTATGTCCT
This sequence comes from Siphamia tubifer, assembly GCA_020466265.1. Classification (NCBI taxonomy): domain Eukaryota; kingdom Metazoa; phylum Chordata; class Actinopteri; order Kurtiformes; family Apogonidae; genus Siphamia; species Siphamia tubifer. The sequence continues at coordinate 20,379,966 of CM035788.1, read as the reverse complement.
CAGTAAGCTGAGCCATGACAGTGCACAATGTGCTCCTAGGAGAAAACAATAAGGCATGAGAGACTTATAGTTTTTTCCTCCATGGTTTTCTATACGAGTATCACTTCAGTGAACTCTTCACCTTTGTGCAGTACATTCCAATGACTTGCTTAACCAGGAGGAAACATTGTTAATGGAAAATTCAAGTAGTGAAGGGAGTAAACAGTGACAAGACTTGTGAGATATCAAGCAAAACAAAGTTGTCAATTCAAACTGAAAATGATTTTTATCACTAAAACTGAACTCAACACTGGACAAACTTGACATTTACAATACAGTTAAAATGTGTAGGTTTCATTCACTGGGTAAACGAGTTTTTGTGGTTAAGATGTTAGTTGGGAGGAATGTTTTAAAAGTGTGGATTACCTCGAAGGTCTGTAGTGAGAATACCTTGAACAGCAGAGATGAGGCACATGAAGGCAGGTCATCAGTCACATAATTGATTAATTTAGATTAATTGATATATAACCGATCTATTTTAGCCGCTACTCTAGGCCTATACAAAACCAATTTTAGTTTGTGTTTTCCTTCTTCCCTGTCTCTTTGTACACTTGAAGACAGAAAAACACACACACACCCGGTATAAAGTAGAGAAAAATAATGCTAAAAAAGTATCAATTTGTCTTTTCCATTAGATTTTGTATAGTTTAACACTGATCTGTTAAACACAGATGCTTTTTTTCTTGGGCAACATGTCATATAAAACTATCCCATAAAAATAATATGTAGGTTGACATGCTCTGCATACACATGGCTTAAAGATGAGGTTGCCTACCTGTTTTCTGGCCGAACATTTGAGAGGTAAGTATTGCGGCTCTCTGAGCGGCCATTGGAAGAGCTGCCCTCCTCTTCACCGAAGCTGCTTGTCCTCCCACTACCGGAAAAAGTGCGAGTCATTGGCCTTCTGGAGGTCATTGTCCACCGAAACAAATCTTTTTATCCCAAAAAATTAAAAAATGTTCCACACGTTTTCAGTGTGATGGTTCTGCGTCCCAGTTGTGTTAAGACTATAAATGCCCCTGGAAAAGAAAAAAAAAAAAACACTCTTAAGTAACTGATATGTAACTTGTAAGAAAAAGCTAAAGAAATGTCAAAGTAAACAGTTGTTAATTTGCTCACACAAAACTCAGAAACAGGTCAGAGTCAATGCTTGTCCTTTCTCAACAGGCACAGAACTTGCATTGGAGGATGTTATAAATAGGATCAGCTATCAGGTTGTGAACAGGCTGTTAGTGGTCAAACACAGACTCACAACATATTATTTACTTAGAGGAGCTCTACGTAAACCTTAGGTGTCTCTTGGTTAACATCAGACTTAGTGTAATATGTTTTCACTTACCATTAAGGTGTCCTCGGCGTTGCTTTGAGAGTCTGAGCCTGTGAAGAACATCTCTGTAACTGCCTATCATAGACAAGCATGTGTTGCCAGAAGGGCCCTATTAATAGCAGGTCTACAAATAGACGTCAGAGCACATCAGATTTTCCAAAACTAGACATTAGACTTGTAAAGAACATAAAAAAAAATAATCAATTACCAAGGAAAAATTAACATTTTGGTCTAGGTCATATTTGTACAAAAAAAATTTATGAATAAATAACATAATCAAAAGTCATGCTCATGACTTCACTTTTTGATCCATCTTAACAAGCTGAAAAATGTCTTGTCTTGGTAACACACTTTTGTTGCAAAATTAGCAAAATGAGCTTGTAGAATATGATGTAGCTGATGCCGGTCTATGGTCTGTGCTTTGCTCAAGAGTTGCTTGAGGACAGCCCCCTCAATTTCGGATTGCAAAACCTGGTCACAACACGGTGACCCACTTGCTGCTCATATTTCATGTCAAATAATCAAAAACAGGCTCAGCTGACAAAATCTGAGCTTTGGCTCAGTGATGTAGCTTCAACAAAATGAAAACATAATCAAACTGTGCCACCATATTCCATTTTATATGTCATCCGTTTCTGCATGTAATGTAAAAAAAAATGTTTTTAAATTAAGACAAAGTATACTTGAAAGACTCTAATACATGTGTAAAATGGTTAAGAAATAATGCAGGCTATTAAAAGAAACTGTGACCCATAAATAGGAAGTAAATCTATATATGAGTAAACTGAATTTTCATACAGTGCTTCGCAAATGTATTAGACTCTGTCATGCGTCTCAGAGACCATTCAGTATCATGAAGGGTTTTAATGTGGACTTTTTCATTTTCAATGACCTCTCATCATTTTACTATTTTTAACAGGAATGAGGAATTTCAGACAAATTCAGCTTTGTATCTCCAAATTTGAGCTGGGTCAATGGGCTTCTCAGAGGAGTCAGAAATGATTCAACATTCAATTATAACATTCAACCAGTAAGAGTGCATTTTCTACTCAGGAACTCAAATAAATAACTACACCTTCTTCAAGGAATAATATTCTTACAATATATTTGAAAATTCAGATATAATAATAATAATAATAATAATAATAATAATAATAATAATAATAATAATAATAATAATAATAATAATAATAATAATAATAATAATAATAATAATAATAATATTTTAGCTTTAAAATATCACTGGTCAAAAAGGAAAATGTTCTCAGAATAAATACAAGTGAAACTCTCCAAGTTTGAGCCTCCAATAAATTAAAAACGTAAGACAAAATGGTGGATGGCTGTAGTTTCCAAGTTAGCCTTGGGTCAAGAAGTGAAATTCTGAAAATTAATGAGAGAATTAGTTTCACATAAAAGGAACTTTCATCTCAGAGCCACCAGTTTTTTTTTTAACACTGTCTGCACATTACAAATCCTTCACTTTACATGCTCTGGTGGAATATTTGTAAATCTAATGTATAAATGTATATACATTAATATACGTGTAATAATACTTTATCATATACCATGAAAACATCATTTGTTTTCCAATTCATCTGATTAAATATGTAGGTTTTAGCACATTTAACCTGTGAGGCACATTAGCTCTAACAAACAAACAAACAAACAAAAAACTAACAAACAAGTATTCAGAGAATTCCTAATCTCTCCCCTATTTTGTGCCAATCTCAAGTTTCTTTGACAACCTGTTCTTGAATTGCACGTGTCCTTGGCCTTTGACCTGTACTCAAATGCACCTGATGCATATTATCTATATCTATATGCCCATGTAATTTCATGGTGATATCCCAGGTATTCATTGAGTTCTCTGCGGACACACACACACACACACACACACACACACACACACACACACACACACACACACACACACACACACACACACACACACACACACAATAATCTCTCCCAACCAATGTTTGGCAAGATTGAAAACCAATAATAAAAAAAAATAGAAAAGCAAACCAGTATATCATATTGGTTAAATAACTTCTGCACACAAGTGTTAACCATTACAAAAACATAAAGTTAAACATAATTTGGCTCTTCGTTTAGCGCAGCTGAAAATTTCAGTACATTATGGTCTGATAAGAAGCCCCGTTGCCCATTACCGTAATGGCTACAAAATTGGTTGAAGTTTGATTCTATTTTACATAAATGAAATGGAAAAACACAAATTATTATTTTATAATTTGGTTTGTGTTTTGTTTTAATATGTTACTAACGTAGCTATCTACCCTCGTGAGGTGTTTATTAAATATAAATATCCTTGTGGTTCTAATGGAACGGGTGTGCCTCTCATACTATCTTTACGGTGATGTGTGTGTGTGTGTGTGTTCCGGGAAAGGGAAGCTCCGGTTCCATTAAATTATGAAGATTGTGTAAAGAAAAACATAATCTCGCAGCTGCTTGATCAAGACGAAGCTGACGGATGGTATGCTCTAAAACCTGTGCGTGTGCATGTTTTCTGGACAACAATCGATATTTTACAAGTTTCCTAAATGGCACATTTTTTCGAGAATTAGCATGTAAATGTAGCAGCTGCTTTCACGGGAAATCAGAATTTAGTTTTGAACACTGAAAAAAATGTTTGCGTCTGTAATATTTCATGGAAGATTGAGCTTGGTTTCAGATTGACACTGATTTCCTCATGTCATTAATTTCATAGACTTTTCTTTAAGCAGGTGAAATAACTGGGGTGTTTTTTTTTACTAAATGTGTTACTGGTCTTTGAATGTCTCACTCACAGATCGCCAATAACAAGAAGATGCATTGATGACTGGATCCAAACCTTTTCCAATGATGATCAGAGGTACTGTAATCTAATTAAATCTATTTATTAGCAAGCACAAAATGTATTTCCATATACGAACGATACATTTTCACAGGTGACTGAAGTTTTAATTTGATTGTGTTTTAGACATTGTCATAGTTCGCCATCCTGTGCCTGTGTGTGTACCTGTGAACCATCAGGTGACACTCACAGTCCGTGCTGAGGGCACAGGTACATTACATTACCAATGGTTCACCGATGAAGATACAAAGGTATGTGGGCTTTCTAATAACAACCAGAGGTGGTTAAAGTACTCACATTATAGAAGGACAGCTACTTGTGTGAAAAAAATACTCTGGTAAAAGTATAAGTATTGATTCAAGTCCTTTACTGAAGTAAAAGTAAAAAAAAGTACAGCTTCTGAATTGCAATATAGTAAAACTGAATATATATATATATTTTTTGCCATGGATGAAATAATAGTTATTTGAGCAGAAAAAACAGAACAATTTAAAAAGTATCCCAAAATAAAGCCTTTGAAAATGAGTTACTGTGTAGATGATGTGTTTTTCTGGGTTATGGTACTCAGTTTAGTGGGTAAATTTAGGAACATTTTGGAAAAAGGATTTTAAAAAGCATAATTATGAGAATTATGAGATGAAAAAGTAAAAATTATGAGAGAAAAAAATGGATAATGATGAAATAAATGGTCAACATTACGATATAGTAAGTCCCAATTTCTGATTTATGACTCATTTTTCATACGGTCACATTTGTCTAGTTTGAAAAAGTAATCAGTCTATTCTGTGTAAACATTTAGGGAGTAAAAGTAAAAAGTTGCCAGAAAAATAAATATCAAGTAAAGTACATATACCTAAAAAACTGTACTTAACTACAGTAATGAATTACTTCTCCTTAGTTACGTCCACCTCTGATAACAACAAAATGTAAAGCCTGTTTAAAGATGCATAGATTTATTAGCTTTGACTTGTTCATAAATACTGTAGAGGTCTGTTTATTGGGTGTTGTGATTTGTTTTTATTTTTTGGCAGATTAATTTTTCTTGTTAGTTTGTGAAATGTATGTAAGAAATGAAGGCAGTGTTGTAGAGCCTTATATTTGATCTTTAGCCTCATATGCATGTTTATAATTGTTTTATTTTTTTTAAGGTACCTGGTGGCACCCAAGCAGATCTTACCATCACAGCTCAGAGGTCCCAGCTCTATGTGTGCAGAGTCCATGACCATTTTTGTAACTGTGTCTTCAGCGACTGGGTGAAAGTGAAAGTGCTGGACATTGATAAATCAGGTATTTTCACTATACCTGTGGAAATTCACATTGTAGTGTTGTTCTGTTCTGTTTTTGTACTGATTTTTATAGCCGCATGCTACTAATACTTGACTTAATAATTACTGTCACATTTTTGCTATGTTTTAACACCACCTCTTTCTTTCTAAACACCATCAGGATTGCCATTACACTGGCAAGGTGACCTCCACATTGCTATCAACCCGAAACCCCAAACAGTTCATCCAGGGGCCAAAGTTATTCTCCGCTGTGCTGCCTTTGGAATCCCTGCTCCTCGCTATCAGTGGTACAGAAATGGACTCGAACTGCAGGACAAGACTAGTGACACACTGCAGGTAAGGAAAAACAAATGTTTACTTGCGTCTGTGCTGACAGTGATTGTTTAAATTGTGCTATCGGTCTGTTTCCTGTCATTTAGGTGCTTCGAAATAATACAGCCGTCACCATTCATATCAGTCAATCATCAATTTTAGTTATGAACATAGAACTCTGTGACTAAAACAATAGCAGGAGTGTGATACAGTGTGTGTTCATCTGCAGATCGATCATGCAGCAGCTGCACATAAAGGATCATACATGTGCTCAGTTTCTAATGTACTTGAAGAGAGATGGACTGAATGGGTCGATGTTGACATTGGTAAGTCCTGACTTAAACTCCTTTCATCAGCAAGTTTGTGAGTTCCCCAACTATTTCGCGCTTTGAGCTTATCACGTGGATTTCTGACCAAAAAGGTAGTTTAGAGAGAGAGCAAGGGGAAAAAAAAAAAAAAGTTTTCTTCACACTCCTCTTCATCCCACTGATTTAGTACTCTGCCTTTTTTCCATTATGCTGACTGGAGGTACTTTCCCATTTCTACACACTAAAAGGAAGTTGTTAGGTTTCAAGTGGTACTTGGTAGAGCCTTAGACACAAAACAAGAATGACATGTAAAGTGAAACAAACTAGCAGTGTTTCTTCGATTGAAACTGGTTACATTTATGTAACTGTTTTTTTAGTATGTACTGTGATTTAACAAAAAAAAATAAGAGATATAATGTTTTGACACTGATTCACATTGTGTACTTTTTTTTTTTTTATCCTCTAGTACAAGTTGATCAACAACCACCCGCACCACCCACAGGTACTGTTTAATGAAAATAAATGTACTCACCTAGCCATTTCTAGTCAGCAGGAGAGGAAAACTATTAATAGAAACGTCCTCTCCTATATTTACACTCCTTGTGTTTTCTTTTAGCTTCTGATAAAGTTGCCTTACTCATTGGTAACTTGAATTACGCAAACCATCCCGGTTTGATGGCACCTGTTATGGATGTACATGAGCTGTCCAACCTCCTGCAGCAGCTTGGCTTTAGAGTGGTTTCCCTTCTGGATCTCACCAGGAATGAGATGCTGGCTGCTATTGACAAGTTCATTGAACTTCTTGACACAGGGGTTTATGGTGAGTGCATTTTTCCTCTACAGTCTTTGTATGTTATAGTGTTCAGTAATTTGACATTTACGACATAAATATGTTAAGCAATAAGTCATGTTTGTATGCAATATTTGCTTGTGTCCTCTGAGAAATGCTGATACAGACACAGTTGTGTTCTGAAATATTACAATATAACTTCCTTTGTCATGTTTCATCAACTTTATCTGTCATTCTCATGGGTCATGAACCCACAGTTCCTTTTGTACATATCTTGGTTTACACTTACTTGTTGCTGTGGAAATAGATAAGGGTTGGAACAAATAGACCCTCTAAGGTTTTCCGATAATATAATTTGGAGAGTAGATTTGCACAAGTTTATATTCAGACAAACTGTCAATTTACTTTCATTCTAAATTTGCTATATATTACATTTGTGTATGTGGATAGATTAATAACCAGAGCTATAAACTACTATGCTAGCTTTTATTATTATGAGAAAGCATAAAATGACACAAGAATAATAAGATATTTTATACTGTATTATACAGATATCATCTCTTGTAAAATATTGATCTAAAAATGGAAAACGGAGAATTCCTGTGATGTTTTGAAACACTGTAATGCATGTACAAGGAATAAATGTGTTGCAATGTTGAATGGTTTTGTAGTTGCTCTAAATGTATTTTCCTTGACTTCAACAGGCCTTTTCTACTATGCAGGCCATGGGTATGAGCGTGCTGGGAGGAATTATTTGGTAGCTGTTGATGCTCCACAACCATATCGACCTGAAAACTGTGTCTGTGTGCAGAGGATTATGCACCGCATGCAGGAAAAACAAACGGCACTGAGTGTAATGCTCTTGGATACCTGTAGAAAATGGTAAATGGAGTGTTGGATTTTAGTGATATATACAGTAACATAGACGCATTACAATTATATAGGAATTATACATAGCAGAAAGTGTCATATCAGGTGATATTAGTTTTCTTGTATTTGTTTTAATGGCTTCATCCTTTTAAAAACTTAAGGTACAACCAGGATTGCATTCCCTCAGCCATCATGCCCTCGCAACCCAGTGGAAATACTGTTTATGGTTATGCCACGTATGTATATTATATTTTTCACTTAAATTCTTTATATATATATATATATATATATATATATATATATATATATCCAGTACCTAACCTAACTATTGATTTTTGATTCATAATTTTGGTAATAAGTGTTAGATATTTAACTTGCTAATATTTTAATTGTAAGTATACTGTGATGTAAAAACAAATGTATGTAATGTTTTTTTTCTTCCAATCTTTTAATACAGATGCGAAGATGCTGAGGCTTTTGAGGTCCAGGATGGTGGAAAAAGTACTGGAATTTTCACCAAGTACCTGAACAAGTACATCTTATTGCCTGAGAAAGTCACACATATGTTGGAGAAGGTGTCTGAAGGTAAGAGTATCATAAAATAATTTTTTTAATTTAAGTTTGAGATTAGGCTGATGAGTCTAGCGTTGCATATCGATCACAAAAGGATGGTGTAACTTAAAGAATATTTATATGTAAGAAAAAAAATTAACATTCTTTTTTTTTTAGACATGATGTTTACAGTTGATATCATGTATCTATGACTAATACCATGGGTGCTTGAGTCTTAAATATAAACTGCTTTCAAATGCACAAAGTGTAAAAAAAACAAAACAAAACAAAAAAACTCTTTAGCATCACTTTTTAATAATAAAGACACAGTTCTTGGACATCCGTGGTAAACAGATCTTAAGAGTACAGGTTGTCCTTTGGTGCAGAGGAATGCAGACAAGTTTTACTGGCAAGTCATTTTAGTAGGTGTAGTTATTTCTGAGCAGGGGTGGGGACGTACATACAGTTGACCTCTGTTGAGAGTGTGTTTTTCTGTTTGATGGGTCTCTGGTAGAATAATTTTTGACAGTGGCATTAGAATGTGACCTCATTCTCTGGAAATTCACACTGTTGGCTAGAGAACAGCAAGAAACCTGAGAGTGGCGGAGGGCGAGACAGCTGCTTCGCCGTTTGCACACCCCTGCTTTTGCTCTCATGGGTTCACTCACAAATCAGTGCTGCCAGGACACGAAACCCTGGTGACAGCACAGTGTGTCTGTAGACATATTTTTAGATAAGAAATTAAGCACTGATTATGGAAATCTTAAAATATACCATGTATCTTTACTTTAAAGAGAACAGAGATACAACATTTTAAGTCACCTTTTGTTTGTGTTAACTGGGTGGAATTGGAAAAAAGAGATGGTGATGAACTGCAGCTTTAACCCTAATACAATGAAGACGGTGTTAAGACAAATATGTAAAAAAAAAAAAAAAATCTACAACAAATTATTTTCTGTGCTGTACTTGCTTTGGAAATTGGTTTCCCCAAAGTAATTGAATCAATTACTAGGAATATTATCTCATTTGTTAGATATTCCTAAGTTCCTCAAAACCAATCATGTGAATCTGATTAATTTTATTTGTGCCTCATTCATTCCTAATCCCCAGCTATTGCAAAAGTCTGGCTGTTCCACAAACATAGACTCTGAGTGCATGAGTTATTGTGATTGGTGTTTTTGGTAAACATTTTACAAGTTCATGAACTACTGGCTTTCTTAGAATTTCAAGGGATCATACTCACCTTCACTTCTTGACCTTTGTCTTTGTAACAGATCTAGGCAAAGACCCTCTGGTCAGAGGCAGGCAAGCAGTAGAGATCAAACACACTCTGAAGGAACCTCGTTCACTTGCAGATCTGGTCCCAACCGCCGGCCACACAAGGGAACTACACCTGCGAGATGTCTGTTGGAGGCAAGCAAATGGTAAGTTAAAAATACCACAAAAATAGTGTCTGTATAACGGGTCACTTCCTTTTTCCACACACCTACTCTTCAGCATATGACAAACCAGGACAATGTATTTCAGTTTAATATGATATTTTCACCACCATACAAAGAACAATCATTGTTTGTGATAATTAAAGGGAATTACATTGATTCCTTTTTGACAACTTCCTCAAATTGGCTTTACCCTTGTTTAAATGGAGCCTTTTTAGTGTAGGCTATTTCTCCATCAGATAAGATTAAAGATAGAAGTCTGCAGCTAAAATTAACAGAGGACCTGAAAGTTCCTAATGTGGTTTGTCACTTGAACTGTAAAGTCAGTTACTTTTGTCTCCTTAATGTATTGCTGCATAATCATGCAACATAACAGTTGCATTATTATTAAAGTTAAACTATTCAGAATGACATTATTTTCAGTTATTTATTTAAAAAAAATAAATGTTTATCTTCTTACAGAGCTACCACGAAAAAAACGGCTAAAGTTTCTTTGTGGAGTAGAAGTGGAAGTCGGCTTCTCAGCTTTATTTTCCAATGTCATGGTGGCTTTTGCATCTGTGAAGAAAACGGGCCCTCGAACCCAGGACTGCACCATTACTCTGAGTAGCATACCTGTAAATATATATATTTTTATTTTTTTATTTATTTTTTTTTACTTAAAACATCATATTTCATAAACACACAAAGCTTTTATCCTGTGAAATTTTACCACATCTCTCATTTTTTATCTATACATAACAGTACAAAACATAAATAATGGTATCATTCACAGATAAATAATATTTACACTTGTACATAAGTTCTTCCCTCTTTGTGAATGTCTTGCAATGTTCACTAATTTATGAATATAAACTCTTAACATTGTTAAACGGATCATACAGTCCATGTGGCTCACCACAGCGTGCTGTTAGTTTCCATTAGCCAGCAGGAGTTTCTCCATGATGACCATTCGCCCCCGTGTTTCACATGTTTGAGGAAGTTCTGCCCTTATATAGGCTTCCAGTCTGCTGCAACCACAGAAAAAACAAAGCAGGAAGCAGTGATAGTAATCTGTTATATTCTTGTGTAAAGCGCTGATAGTATCAATAGCAATCCAACAGACCACACTGACATCTAGTGGCTAATGTACTGAGGGAACCTCTAATAGTCTAGTGCCAACACAGTAAAATGCACAAGATTTATAATAATAATAATAATTTCTAATGTTTTGATACAGGAAACTATTTGTGCTAATAAAATTTCCTCTCTCTGTCTCCTTAGCCAATGGAGGATATATTTTCGGGACCTGGAAGGTCAGAGGATATGGACAGCCTTCTCTTCAAGGAATCTGAAAACCCAGATTCTACTTTGCAACTCTGTGCTCTGCAGAAACTGAAGGTGTGTTTGTGTGTCTTATGGCTGTTTCTATAGAAAAGACTAACATGTATGTTATGCTAAACAAGTTTGTTTCTTTTCTTTTGTTAGGAATCACTTGTTATCAAGGTGGATCTACACTATACACATACGGACAATAACATGCGCCAGACACAAAGCCAACAGGTGGCCATTGGAAAGCCTCTGGTGGCATCCTGTAAACTCTACAAGAGAAATCATGGAGCAGCTGTCAAGAAACGAGAAAGTGCTTCTGCCCAAAGCATGGGCAACATCGCATGCAGCAAACCACCGTTACACCAGAACCTGGCTGGTCCAGGTCGGCCATTTACAAGAAAGGCAGAATGTGCTGCGAAAGCTGCAGTTCGGAGGAGCAACGAACCAGAGGAGAATGATGAAAATGAACCACAAGGCTTCACTCGTCAACGTTAGATTTTTGCTGGTCTTATTACTGTATTTACCAATATGATAAGTATTATCTAATACCTAATCATGCAGATACTTTGTTGTGATGGATGAATGAATGAAGAATGAGTGAATGAGATAGTTGTGCTTTTGTGATTGGTTTGAGTAAGCATCTTTAGTTCAACACTTATGAAACATTAACACTTAATTTTGCAAATCAGTGATTTTTTTTTTTTTTTTTTTTAAATAAATGTAAATAAAAAATATGACACTTTTGTATCTGGCAAGCTGGCTGGCCTATTACTGTCAATAATTTATCAAATAAAGACTACTACTTTATCATTATTCAGTGTCCATTTTCTGCAGTATGTTATTAAATACATACAAATACTTATTAAAACTACACTTGTTTCCCATAAAAACGGAAAAATTGTGTTTTGAGACACTCCTTTTTATACACATGATAACCTTTGACTAGGCACATACATTATGTAGGGCCTACTCAATCACGGTTACATTAGATCAATATTAAATCACATTGGATTGGTAGGAACATCTTGGAGACTTTATGAGGAGTAGTGTATTTTACATGACTCTTACAAGAATTCTAATAATAAATTGCATTTCTAACACTTTTCTTTCAATGGAATCTCGAAGTGCTACATTGACATTTAAAATATATTAATAAATGACATAAAATATTATATAAATATCTAAGCTAAACAAAACCTCTCATTATACAAAGATGTCTGTGTGTGGTATGTTTTTTTTTTTTTTTTTGCTCCTTACCGTGAATGTTAGCTACTCTTACGACCATTCCAACTACAGTCACAGAGAACCAGCGACAAAGATATTAATTATATTTAATATTACTGTGATAACGTGTTGTTTTAATGTAGAAAGTAAAATACACAGTTTGCAATTTTTCTTTAATGAGTGGAAACCAGTAGCTACCTACTGCAAAGTCACGTGCTAGTGTCATTGTAAGCTAGTTGGTTGACTAAAAACAAAATAAGCTTCAGGTTATGTGGTACTAAACAATTTGTATACAGATAATTCAAGCGTGCAAAACCAGTTTCTCCGATAGCTCGCCGTGATCGTATAGTGGTTAGTACTCTGCGTTGTGGCCGCAGCAACCCCGGTTCGAATCCGGGTCACGGCAAGGTGAAACGGTGGACGACACTTTTCTGTTGAAAATATTGACTTTACGTTTTTTTTTTTTATCAAAAGCACTTATATACTATAGGAGCCAAATGTTAAAATTAAATATTACAATGGAAACTCCATAAATGTAATGTCACAATGTAAATGGCTTCAATAATACAGAACGTTATGATTTAAAAGTGAATATTTGCAGTTTTAGTAGTATACGTTGAAGAACACTACTGACGTGTTAGGGTTTTTTTTTTGTTTTCCTTTTCATCTAGTTTTAAATTTGTCCGACATTTGAAGAATAAACGTTGTCTGAATCGCATGGTACTAACGATGTACTATCTACAGGTGGCAGCCGAGTACATCTAATATGTACCTGACTGATGCATATTGTCCTGTTTACAGTGCGGTTTTCTCTAAGTTTGGGCAAAACTGTTTGTACATAATACATACGATTGTTACAGTGGAGTGACAGAGGAGGACACGTGACTTTTATTTGAGCTTTTGATTTTCTTCATGCGGCTTCAAAAACAGACACACTCCTTTAGAAAGGTAGCTAATATTCATTTTTAGAATCACACACACACACACACACACACACACACACACACACACACACACACACACACACACACACACACACACACACACACACACACGCACACACACACAATTAAATTAATGAAAAAATATAAATGAATAGATACAAAATAAGAGTTAAAATACATAATTAAAAATACAGAATAATTTAAAATAAATAAATAAATACATCGAAATACCTAAAAACAAATATTTTTAAGTAGACCTTTTTGAGGACATCCAGAAAAAACAAATGAATGTATTTGTAGGGCCACATCATTTCTATTTTACTAGTGGGGGCCTTTATTATTTCTATTTAACCCTCGTGGGGACCTGAATTTTGGTCTCCATAGAGTCAGATGTCCCCATGATGTGACTGTATAAACATATCAATGACCCCTAAAGATTGGTATACAAGTACACACACCCATGTGTATATATATATATATATATGGGTATATAGGGGTGGGTTTCCATGGCTGCTGGTTACACCTGGTTATGGGCATTTGTTTCGTCAATGAAAGTCTATGAAGGATACATTAACCATGTGTAAGTATGATATTTTCTGCGTCTGTGTACCAGGTAAATTACGGTGCAAAAACACCACAAAAAGGCAGAGAAAACGCCAGTCTCCTGTTGGCTGATTTTGACGTCAGTTTTCATTGGGACCCGCCCACCGCCTCAAGTGGCAGCGGTGAATGGTGAGAGATAATCCACGGCTCGGCCAGACACACACACACACACACGCACACACACACAAACACACACACATACATATACAACACGGCTGAGCTGCTCCTGGATCTGGATGCGGGCATCCTTGGATTCTGCTGTCGGCACGGGCCTAACACACGGAAACTTAACGGGACAACAATGGTGCACGCCTCGGCGGCTCAATATGTGGCTGCTGGTCGTTTAGGGGACCGGAGATTGTGGTCAATGTGACATTCACTGACGTCCTGGTGTTGAGTTTATTGTTCTGGTCCTAGACGTGGAGCAGCGTTTCTCGGAGAAGATGTTGAGCCGATTTATGAGTGGCAGCATCAGGAATCTTGAACGAGAATACAGCTGTACCGTCAGGCTGCTTGATGATACGGAATACACATGCACCATTCAGGTTAGTCACCTGTCGACCAGTTTATTCACTCTGCAGTCATGTGGATAGCTTAGCAATTGTGTCTGGCCAGGCAGGCAGACACAAGCGAGTGTTTCTGCAGAGGGACAGCAAGTGCATACATGTCCGGCTGCGGGTGTGCACGACCAGATACTGAAGACCCTGACTACGAATGCATTAAATTTGGCTGTTTCCTCTTGCACAGGGCCCACTTCAGATATCCTGTTTGCTTCACTGGTGCCAGAAGACATATGTGAATTTGATGGCAGGCTTTAAAGATTCAGGGTGCACTGTAGGACTGACATGGCATTTCTCCTAACCTTAGGCTGATGGGATGCCAAAACACAGACAATTTATGACTGAAGAAGCTGATGTGTCACTTTGACTTTTGGATTGACATAATTGCTTACTGGTTTAGTGCTTGTTGCTGCTGGAAGTCATCATTTTGTTGTTGCTTGAGCAGTTTACCTTGAACCCTTGCCATCAATAATGCACATAGTGTATCGCATTGCAATTCTGGAGAGCATGTCTATTAAGTTGTACATTCTAGTTTATGCCAGTTGAAGCTTATTGAAGATATATTGTTTGAGGCTGGTTCATAGATTTACGTGTTATCACTGATCCCCCTTTAGTGCATGTTTGACATTAATTTGGGAAACTACTCATAGATTTCGGTAAGAAATTAATAGTTCTGATGAGAAATGCAGATTATGTGGAGGTAGGAAAAAAAAGAAAGAATGAGGCCTTGGTATTAAAGGTGTCTTTTTCTCACTTTTGTCTCACTACTACAAGAATTCTTTGATGATCAAGCAGTTTTATCTTCATGCTGATTTAATCAAAGTAGGTGAGAAGGGCTGTCACATGAAATACAAATCTATTTTTTTCATCTTTCTTTTGAGACTATTGCACTGTCGTTGGAAAGGGGTTTAAACAATTCCCAAGAGAATTCTCTGACTAGTCAGCAACATGTGGACATATTGGAACCCTACTGCAATATACCAATTGAACATGTGACCTCCAGTGTGGAACATTAAAACATTAATGAGCCATGCATGAAGACATAGGCTCTGTCAGTTTGTTATCTGTTATTATCAGCAGGTTGGAGCGAAATCTCTTCTCTGTTCTCTCAGGAGAAAACATGAAATAGATACTGCTATTGCTGTAGGATGGGGACTGTGGGCCCAGGTTGTAAACAGGCATGCATTTCTGCTTGGAGAGCTGAGCCAGAGATGGAGCTGAGCCAGATGGACTGTGAAGCCAGCAGGTGTGCTGTTTGCAGCAAAGTCGTGTGGTTTGGGTTGCTGACGTCAGTAGACTGAAAGGAGGGGAGTATC
Source organism: Siphamia tubifer (assembly GCA_020466265.1). NCBI lineage: Eukaryota > Metazoa > Chordata > Actinopteri > Kurtiformes > Apogonidae > Siphamia > Siphamia tubifer. Next base: position 20,364,231 of record CM035788.1, on the reverse strand, counting down.
GTGAAAGAAAAAGCCAGAGCTGGTCTTTTGAGTGTCTGGGATCCTGGCTATCTTTGTGTCTAACCTGGCCCACGGAGGGAGGAGTCTAAACCACCGGACTGGGCTCACCATTGAAACATGGTTCAGGATTAGGTTGAAGTTTGCCCTTCCCTCCAGATACAGGCTTGCCAAAAAACAAAATCACCCAGGATACCCGGGCATCTAGACTAGGAAATGCAAAGTAAGAGGCATAACTAGGTCATATATTCTCAGTCTCTCAATATCTCTCTCTTCCTCTCCTTCTTTCTCACCTTCTTATCCTGTTTTCACTGTCCTGCAATTGTATTCCCAGTAGTTGTATTTCCATTATATTCAGCTCTCCTCCCTGAACCATTTTGACTTCAAATTATACTTCTGCTCCTGGTTTTTATCCTGTCTTTTATCTTTTGTAGCAAAATATAGCCAACACATTTGCTCTAAGTACATCCAAAAGTACTGTACCATAGTGAATATAGTTTCAGTGAATAGAGCAGTGCAAAGAAAAGCAGGCAGTGGAGTCCACTCAAAGCAGTGACAGCTGTTAATGCATGGCCTTAAGATTTGCTTTGATGAATTATGGATCTTTCTAGCATGTTTATGGTAAGAGAAAGTGAGCACTCCTCATTCACAGCTCTGTAGATTTAGCTCTTTGCCAGCTGCAGGTTGATGGAAGTGCCTGAAATCCTCTTTCACTCACAGCCCTCTTTTGCTTTCGGTTTTTAATGCAGTGTTGCACCAGCAGTCAGACTAAGGCTTTAGTAGTGCCTCACATTTGGCATGTTAATAATAAAACGCACACAAATGTGTAGTTGTGAAATTTTAAATCATGTCAAATCAGGATATGATCAGGTGTGATGACTCATTATAGACTGTCTACAGTATACAGCAAATCACTGCAACTTTGCTTTACATTAAACACAAATGTTATTCTAATTGTATTCTATTAGATGCATTATTGATAGGTCTAAAATGTCTGAATGCATTATGTTTATCGTGAACTAGTTTTTAAGAGCTCTGTTTTCAGGCTGGTGCATGTAAAGAAGCCATGAATATAAAACTGTTGTACAGTCATTTGACAAAATTACCCTGGATGTCTGTTCTTAGTAAAGCATTTTGGAATTTTGTGTTGGGAGAACAGGGTGAATGAAAGAGAAGAACATTATTCAAATGTTTTAGCTGCTTTCTAAAACAGAAAGGTTAGGGTGTTATTATGTATGATTCTATTTAAAATGATAAAATAAGATGAAATATGAAATGATGTTCGTCTTGACAAATGGGAATCACTCTTAAAACCACTATGTTTAGTTAGTATTTTAATAATAACAGTTTTCTGTAATTGCTGTCAGCACAGTGGTCTAGCTCACGCTATTCAGGAAAAAAAGGACTTAATTATAGCTTGCATCCTGTGAAACCTGTGATTTCCCCTGATTTTGTAATAGCTGTTTTGTTTGAAGAAATCACAACCATCACACAGAGTTAAAAAGTTGTGCATTCTGTTGTTAAATATCTTTTTAATTTGAAAATCTTGGTGATGCTGTACAAGTTCTCCAATGCGGTCCGCAGATGTCTTAGTGAGGAAGCTGGTGGGGGATGGGAGCCTGTGATTGTGTGTATTGAGGGGTGTTTTACTTTGAAGCACAGTGCTGGGATCTCAGCTGTTGCTACGGTGACTCCACAGTTACTCTAACAAAATGTGAGATCACTCACTGGTCAGGATTCCCCTTCCAAAGGTCCGACAAAGACTTGGCCGTGGGAGTTCACAGGGAGGTAATTTATTCCATGAACACCATTGGAGGGCACTGGTGGTGAGGTGACTGATGCCATGCAATCACCATCCAGGACTGTCCCATTGTTCCCCTGGCACACATTCTACACAAACTTTGATGTCATTATCATCTTCACCTTAGTTAATTGTGTGAAAATGATTTGAATTCAGGTTCTACATAAAGAATAATTAGATCTCAGTTGTGTCAGAGCAGTAAAATATGATCATAATTACCTATAAATTATGAAAACTGCAGATTTTATCTTTGTTTTAGCATAAAAATAGTAAAATTACATGAAAATCTTTATATTAACAAACTATCCACTTAACAAAAAAATTTAATAACCTGAACAAATAACAGAAACCTGAAATGTGTGAGAGGTCAGTGTAATTATAGTAATACTTTTTTGTATTTGTAATTGTAATGTAAGCTGTAATTGAGGCAAATGGAGACAAAATCTGATTAAAATTGCAATTGTTTTTCTTAAGATGTGTCAAGTTCTCAATATTATTCACATTTTGAGGCAAAGATTATAAATGTAAACATGATCATATTATTATTTTACTGGTCTGGCCCTTTTCAGTTCATATTGGGCTGAATGTAGAGTTGTCCTTTTGATTAAGGATCTAATGCATAACTATAGTAAAATATTAAAATGATAATCACTATTCTATACTATTGCAACTATACCTCAGCTTCAGTACTGTTACCCCAAACCATAATTCCTTCATATCTTATTTTACTAAATATAAAAATTAAATGATTTATTTAGTTAAGTTCATACATGCAATAAGCCTGATCACAAGCACGGAAATTAAAGAACGTAAATTAAATAATATTTTCACTACTTGGACTTGACTAAATAAGTTTGCAGATCTGATTAGATATCCACTTGTGATTTGGTAATGACTCCAAAACCTTCCACTGTAGCCCAAACATCAGTGTGTCTGCTGTGGCCGGAACTTGTGCGTGCGTGCGTGTGTGCGTGCGTGTGTGCGTGCGTGCGTGTGTGCGTGTCAACATGGTTGGTTCAGTGTGGCGCTAATTCATTATGATTGGCTGTTATTATATCTATCAAAACATGGACAAATGAATTATATCAGAGGTGTCTCATATTTATATTGAGGAAACATTATATTGCAATATATATTGTTATTGTTTCGTTGCCCAGCCCTACATTTATTTCTACCTTGCACCCAGGATGTGTGCCAGACATTCAACATGAAACAATGATCAGCCATAATCCTGAAAACCACAATGTGTTGTTTAAAAATAAAATGAAATGCACATTCATAAGTTTATTTCTGTTTAATACGAAGTCATAACCTTAGTTTTAAACTCTACTTAATTTCTCCTTTACTATATTCACACTCGCCCTGTGGTATAGTAACACTGAATATAAGTACTTTGTACTTGGTGGCAGGTATACTTAAAGATGCATTTCAACTGCCACCAAAAAAAAGGGTTCCGGGTTGGTTCTTAGCCCTCAGGGGGACTGATTTTCTCTGGTTTTCTTGTCAGAGTGTTGCTTGTGTTCTGTTATTACTGACTGCATTAGTGTATTTGTGGGTTTTCTTATCGGCAAATAACAATGAGCATGTTCGACAAGGTAATTCAGACTCAGGGTTGTCACCAGTGACTGGAGCAAGCTTGCTCCAAATGTTGTTTATTATTACTTTGTGATGTTGTAACATTTTGAGCTGTCTGGCCTCGCTGGTGTGTCTTGTGTGACAGTCAGACTCAGAACTTTTAGAAGTGTCCTGTATCAATACTACTAGGCAGTTAAATGGTAAATGGACTGCATTTATATAGCGCTTTTCCACCTTCATGGTGCTCAAAGCGCTTTACATTAGCCTCTCATTCACCCATTCACACACACACTCATACACCAATAGGTTTCTAAGGTCTACAGTAAGTCCTACTGGGGGCCTAAGTCAGGGTTCAGTGTCTTGCCCAAGGACACTTCGACATGTGGACAGCCAGAGCCGGGACGCGAACCACCAACCTCTCAGTCATTGGGCGACCCACTCTACCAACTGAACCACAGCCGCTCAGTTAATATTGAAAGATGACATATTAATGTGTGTCTTTGTGCAGGTGAATATATACAGGGTTGACGCACTGTTGCTATCCTCCATATGAATGATTAAAATGTGTGCTAGGTCTGAATGTTTCATGAGGAGTAACCTTAGTTGAACGTCACTCGTGTTTACCAGCATCACTGCACACCAGCATTACGATTGGCTGAAGTTGCGGCGCGTGGCTGGTAGCGATTAAGGATTACATCACTGCAGCGTCGATCGTCAGAGCAGAGCAGTACCGGACAGCCTTCTCCAATCTGTTTCATAGGGGATTTGATATGTGGGAGCAGTTACTTGCCACTTATACTCTATCAGTCACATCTTGTTGGTAAGGGAACAGCTGATTCATTGTGTCAAGGTTATACAGTATAGGTTCTTGGCTCTGTTGGTGCCTTTGGATGAAGCGCTCAATCTTTCTCTGCATGCCTGATTGCTTTTTCACATACAGTACACAGAGTATTACAGGGAAATTAAACTCTGTCTGACCTGTACAAGTGTTCATGTTAGAGCTTAACAGAAGGTGCTATGCCAGTTTGGTGTAGTTGTACACTAATGAAAGTTTAGCCCATGTGTATTGTTGTAAGAATAATAGGTTAAAAATTTTATAATCCACATTTACTATACTTGGCATAAACCTAAAATGAAATAAATAGTGATATTTTTTTTTAAGTCCCTCATAAAACTTACAAACACCCTATATATTTAGTTTTTATTAGACATGTAAACTGGTTTTCCACAAAATATTGAATCTCTTCATTTCTTTTTATAGTATTTTTTAAAAAATATATTTGCACTTCTGTATTAAATTTTTTTTATAGTGCAAAAATATTGCTTTACTAAAACTGTCGCTTGTACATTATGAGACAATTATACATTTTTCTCCCTCTAAAAGTATTTTCCTTGTACATTATGTATATTTTTGCAAGAAGATCAACCACATGATGTAACTGTATAGTTAACCTCTAACCTGGTAATGCTGTATCAACTCCACAACCAGCAGAGACGTACATCTTCTAATGGATTGCGTTCAGTTTATTATTCATTCACTGTTACAGTCACACTCTGAAGGTGGTAAACTACATTTCTCATTACATATTACATACATACATACATATTACATATTACACATTACATATTTTCACTATATTTATTTTTATCTTATTCTATCTTGGTGCATGCTTATGATATTTTTTTATTTTATTTTTTTTATACTATATGTATGTATATATATATATATATATATATATATATATATATATATATATATATATAATTCTTTTTTTTTCTCTTCTTTTATTGATATACTATATGTTGAATGTTGCAGCGTTACACCGAGACAAATTCCTAGTTGTATACTACATGTGTATTATACGAACAATGGCAATAAAACTCTTTCTGATTCTGATTCTTCTCACCCTGTCCTGGGACAGACTGACGGAGGTGTGGCTGCTAGTTCATGTCAAACGGCCCCTCTGACCACCACTGAACATTTACCAGGGGTGTCAAACTGCGGTCATCAAGGGCCGGTGTCCTGCATGTTTTAGATGTTCCCCTCTTTCATTACACCTGGAGCTCATTGCATCATTATCAGTCTTCTACAGAATTGATGAGGAGCTGATTATTAACTCTTTAAGTGTCAGCGCTGATGCATTCTGAATGGATGATTTAGTTTAAATATTCAGAAAAATTCTACCATTTTCCTTTTAGTTTTGTGGATGAAAAAGGTGTCAAAAAGCAACTTTTTTTTTTTTAATAAAAAAAATAAAATAAAAGCAAAATTAAAACAGTTGGGACCAAATTTTAATACTAGTTTTTTTCTTCAAAAGTTTCCACATTATTTTTTCATTTTGTAAATATGTATTAGTTTTTTGTTCATTTTGTTGCTGATTTTGTTTATTTTCTACATTTATTTTATTTTTTTTAAATGTCATTATTTTTCTTTGATTTTCTGCCATTTGTGTCTTACTTTGCTCATGTTGCCAATTATTTTGTTCGCTTATTATTCATTTTAGTTTGTGTTGTTGCTCATTTTATTGTATTTTTTATTATTGTATTTTTTATTACTGATTGCTAAAATCTCAGGAGTTAAAGGGTTAAACTGAATCACATGGAAAAGGGAAATCTCTAAAACATGCACGACACCGGCCCTCGAGGACTGGAGTTTGACACCTGTGCAGTAGATCTTTATACACTAGTGTGAGTGACAATGGAGGCAAGGAGGGTGAAGTGTCTTACCAAAAGACACAAATAACTGACTAGGACAGAGCAGGATTTGCCAAATTGTATGACCTGCTTTACCTCCTGAGCCATGGCCGTCCTCTGTGATTTTAGTGTGTCCTGTGGCTCTGTTTGGTGCAGCGCCACATACTGTACAGGTTAGATGTGACATACATATTGCATCATATTAACCCAGTTTTCCCTTTTCCATCTGGACCCTGATATAAGGTAAAGTACTTTATTTGTCATTATACACTGTACAATGAAACTTGTCCTCTGCATTTAACCCATTGTTTCTTTGATGCCGTTGGGGCAGTGGGCAGCAGGGACCCACTTCCCGCTGTAGAGTTAGGCTAATATTTCTTGGGTATGAAACTTTTGGAATCTGCAAAAGAAAAATACCATGAGCGTTGTTATCTGGATGTTACCTACTGTAAGATGGCCTTTAAATTTTTTTTTACTGTCTTAAGCAGAGCCATGCTGCTAAAAATGTTACAGCTGGAATCAACCTTCACATGAGAGCTACATCAGTGTACATATTTTTTTGACTTGCTCTACATTTGTCATAAAAATAATTCATTGATTGATTCAGTCTTTTTTGTGCCTCTTGTACGGTGTAAGTCTGCCAGCATTTTATTTACACACATATTGTAGACCTAATGAAGAAAAGGAGATGCTTACTGGCACACATGAATAAAAAATACATTTCTGTTTGCCTTGTGGGCTCTGTTACTGGAGTGTACAAAGAAACTACTGCTAATAACAAGTATTAATAGAAACTAAATGTCGATTATCAGCAGAAAGACCTGACTGCTGCAAAATTATTCAGGAATAGAGATGAAATTTGACATTCTTATTAGTTTCATCCACTTGTTTTTACAGAAAAAACAGCAGTAAAAAAAAAAAAAAAGCTAAAATTATTGTCATTATTTGATTATATTATTGGGACAGGCGTATGAGCTCAAGCAGCTCTGTATATTCATACAACTATTGAATCAGGATGCTGAGGCTTCTAAGTGTGGTAGCAATGCGTATTTGGATTTGCCTCACCAAATGGTCCTCTCATATTCCCCTGTGTGTCTTTGTACCTCTCTTTGTGTGTGTGGGCTGGTTAGAAAGCAGGCAGGCAGTCTGTCACTGTGTCGGTGGCAGTCTGCTCAACCCTCCATTGTGCTGTCTGAGATGTATTGTGTGACAAAGAGAAACAGAGAGGTGTCTGAGGTTATGCTCCACCTGCAGGCATGAATATTAAATCCTCAGCCGGAGCCGTACATCTGTGTTTTAAGTGGTCCGCTATTGAGAGAAGTGAGTGAGACCCTACCAGCATTCATGATCTTATGCCCCAATGAGGCCATCGTTCACTGTAAAAAGCAATAGCCTGCAGCCATTATAGAACAATCAAATTGCATAGCTTGTTGATATCTATTATATATCCTTCATTGGCCTCACAAATTAATAAAAAAAAAAAAGTGCAGTGCTAGGCAGGCTTGTTAGCTTTACTTGTTTTTAGACTGAGTAAAAACAATACACAGTGAAGCTTTAATGAGTGACGGATAATGAAGGGTGTTCATGATGACCAGTAGTCATGATACACAGGAGTGATGAACTACCGTTAGCCAGACACTTAGTCAGATAAGAGACTTTAGTGTCTTCAAACACTGACCTCAAAAACTTTTTGACCACAATTTGCTATTAAACAGAATTTTAATTACAGAGTTATATCAAGAGTCAGCATTTTACAATATAGAGCCACATTATAACCTTGATGAATATCGGGGTATGTTTTTTAATTAGGCACATTTTCTGCACAGCCTTTTTTTTGTTGTTGTGTAACTGTTCTCATGTTGTTGTGGGACCACAGCATGCTTGACTGTAGCTTTGCAGATGGTGTCTAATGGAAGGCTGAAAGTCAGGGGCTAAAGCTGTGATTTAATTTTTATTGACACGTGTTCACAAAATATCACATCAATTTAAAAAATGTTTCCCCCTTCAAATCATTTTACACATACAGTGTTTGATCTTAAAATGGTCAATAGTGAATAGTGAGTGAAATAGTGCATAATGAGTGAAATAAAAGTGAAAGTATTTTAGGAAATTACTCATAATGTTTGTTATCATAATGTCCTGGTTGTTCCTTACAGACAAATGTCCAAGTGCTCCTACCCAAAGTTAAACTTTACTTTTTGTCCTCTATTTTCTCCTTTTACATAAACACTCTGGTTCATTTTGTCTTTAAGCCTCAGGCTCTCTGCTGTATGAGAGAATCCTGCCTTTGTCTTGCCCTGTTCTTTAAAGCCATGTGCCTCTGCAGACTAATGAGGAAACACAAGGATGTGCTCGTACTACTGCAGCAACTGTTAAATTCAAGAAAGCTGCACTTTTCTAGTAATATTTTACAACACTACAAGGGAAATATAGTGCTTTGAACAGTACTAATATGGTTTGGGGATTCTCGTGGTATAAGAAGTTATGTGAGTTTTGTTTTTAACCCATAAAAACCCAAACATCCACTGGTAACCAAAACCACCTACTGATCTAGAGTGTTCAATACCTTTTGATCCATTAATTCTATCAATATATGCTATCATCAGATCTGATACATTTGGACATTCAGAGGGTCCATAGTGAATGTGGAAACACTGTCATCTTCTACAATGTTGATTCACCAGTAAAACCCATGGAGTTTGATAAATGACAGTGGATGGACACACTTATTTTTGTTTTCAGTTAATGATATATTTTGGTGAAAAAGTCACTTTTTTTCAGGTAATAACTCCTGAATTTACTCTTGAGTTTTGATGAATACCTAAATTAAGTAGGCCTTTCGGAAAATAAACAAGTTACAGTGAAAACATTATTGTTCACTGGAGCTTTTACTTAGATTCTCATTTGTTTTTAAATGTTTTTATGTCTCTATTTTAATTGTCTTTTAATGCATCTTAATCATTTTTTATTTTCTTATATGTTTTATGTAAAGCACTTTGAATTCTCCTGTACATGAAATGTGCAATACAAATAAATTTGCCTTGCCTTGAAAAATGTTAAATACAAAGGATAATAGAATAAATTGTGATAAATCACTTAAGAAAGATTAAATAGAGCTAAAAAAATAAATAAATAATTGCTTTGGAAACTGCCACAAAATTAACAGTGGGTCTTTAAGGGTTAACATAGAGAATATTTAGTAGCTTTCATTGACACTAAATAATCCATTGTTTGGTTCCACAATAGAGAAGTTGTTTTGTGATGGAGATTAATACTAATATGGGCGTCACTAGCATATAGGCCAGGTGATGTGACTTGACAGCCGTGACACTGTTCAGACAATCCAACCAACAGAGCAGAGCAGAGAAAGTCCAAAACAAACTGATGGAGAGCTAGGAAAAGATTATTTCAAGTGTCATCTCAACTCTCACTTCAGTCTTTATTGGGCCATTTAAATTTAATGTCACACAAGGGTCAACTTTTCAACACTGAAGCATTTTATTTATAAGATACTTGTTCCTGTCTCCCTGTTGTCCTGGTCTTCCTTTCATCCCACTCTCATCTGTACCACAGGTAACGTCTCTTCTTCAATATCTCTGTCATCAGGCTTGTTCTGCAGGCACAGAAGCCTCACTGCGGGGTTTTTGAGCTAATGATTACTGTTCCTCCCCTGCTTCTTCCATCCCCCTTTTTTGCCATCTATGCCTCTGTGTCTCATCATGTCTTCTTTGTCTCCTCAGCAGATTCACCTTCTCGGCGTGCTCAATGTGAGCCTAGCTTTATTTTATGGCTTGTGTGGCCACAGATGTTCCTAGAAACAGATAATTTGCTGTTCTAATATGTGTACAGGGGTATTGCAATGTTGTGGTTTATTGTACCCATTAAATCAATTAAATATCTTTTACACATACAGAAAAATAAACATTATTTAACTGGTATTGATTTTCCTGAAATAGCATTCTTTCTCTGTTGCTATGGGGAAAATATCACAGTTTATCACAGCTTTGGGAATGTGTGTTTGTGCAAAAGCTGAGGCTTATTCCATTGCGTTAAGTGCTGAAATATAGTGGATTTTTTTTTTTTTTCAGTAGATTTTCAAGGTTTGTCTCCATGATTATCTTTTATAGAGATTAGTCTAATATTATGACTTGGATCATGACCTTGTCTTTGTAATTTCAAGAATTTTCTTCTCATAGAATGGTGAAAAGATCATATTACTTGTGTAAAAATGAAAAATTGTTAACTAAAAAATATCTCATTGCATACAAAGAGGCTTGAGAAGTTGGTCGCTGGGCTGAACAGGATGCATTAACTTAGAAACCCTTAAAACGAGAAGTGGTCTGATATTTAGTTGACTAAGAGCACAGATGGAGGCATTATGTCTACAAAAGCCCTTCATTGGTGAGTAAGGTTAAAGCTCGGTGCTGTAGTGATTTGCATTAAGGTGCCTCAGAAAGCATACCTTGCTTACTGCAGATGGAGAGGACACGTTTCTGCACCTGCAGCTAAAAACAGTTTTTCGGATTACAGATCTCTGAACATTCTGATACACAGACACACTAAGTGGTCACACTGTTCCAAAAACTCTGAACTGACAAATAGGATTATGACTTAAGGAGAGCTGGAATCTGAAATGCATGATTTGTTTTCAAATATTAAGATTTTTTTAGTTCCAATTATCTTAATTTGAATACCAGCATATGCATTTAGTCTCATAATAATAGTAATACCACTGATAATGATTTGTAATTCATTATCAACGGGAATGTTATGAAAGATGAACAGACCAATGCCTTTAGTCTTTAGTGTGTTGAGATACATGCTTGTGAAATAAGAAAAGCTGGCAGGTTAGAAGAAGCACGAAGATAGCTGATCCTAAACATTAAGTTTAGGATTAAAAGAAAACTGTCTGCATTTAACGCTTTAGAAAAACATAAAAAAGAAAAAAAAAGCCATCATACATATGTAGAGGAGTACTTGAGCTACATGTGAGTACAACGTATGCTCATTTTTAGTCTTTCCTTATATTATGTCTCTTTTCAAAAGACTGACAGTGCACACTTTCTTTCAGATGTGCTGTAGCTCACAGATGAACAAATCCGCTTATGAAAATGGAGAATGGCAGAAAGTGGAGGAGGTTAAACAGAGCCCTGCTGGTATGAAATGACGTCGAGATAAGGCAGACTGGTTATTTTTTTGTATTTAGAGTTAAAAACTGATATTTGGTGTGTAATTCACCCAAGTCTAATTAGCCACCCACTCTAGATAATTTTCCTGTAGAGAAGGTATTATGATTTTTCTAGTTAGATGACAGATAAAAATGATTTTGTGTGTGTTGATACTGCCTGTCTGTACTTATACACATATTCTATATTTGTAAATGCATTGCTTTCTGCATTATCCATCACCATTTTATGATCAAATAAAGACCTGGGGTAGCTCCCGTTGTCCTATGTGTGTCTGGGTCTGCAGATTACACTAACAGCTATTCATGCATGCAATCAGTCTCCTTTTCTTTTGTGTGTGTGTCAGCGCTGCAGTCAGAAGAGATGAGTGTCTCTGGAGAGGAGATAGATGAACACACAGAAGAGACAAAGAGGCTGACCAGTGAAAATTCACAAAGCCAGCTGTCTGTGTTTTTTGGATAGATTCTGAACATGCTTTCTTTTAAGTAAAAACATTTAACCTGTAATAATAGTACTTTTGGAATATAATAATTATGAATTAAACTTTTGTTATGGTTTACCTGTGTTTAATTTAAGGACTGTTTGTCCTGTTGCAATCAACCTTCTTCATATTTAAGTAGCTCTACAAAACTTAGAAATATAAAACATCTATATTTAGAATAAAATATAAATATATTTTAAGAAGCATTGATTTTAGGGTCAGAAACTACCTGTCCCATTGTCTTACCCATAAGTACATGTATCGGAAACAACAATATTTGACCATTTATATCTTCATTATATTTCATTACGTCTCTTGAGTGTGTGTTTTTGTCATATATTCTGACTGTGATTAGCAGGTTGACCTGAAAACTATCCACACTTTAGGCTTCACCAGCCACAGGACAGGCGCTGTGTGTCACAACATATTTCTCAGGTGTACTTGGCTGCAGCAGCTGCTAGGAATCAGTTTAAGGAAAAATAGCTTCATTATTTCAGCTTCGTTAGCTTGTATGTCTGGATAGAAGACAACAAGCTTGGATGGAACCTTATTATTTCAGTTTTTTCCTCCTCTCCTGAGTTCCTTTCACTTCTTCTTGCCTTCACGCTTCACTGGCTATAGTTTTCAGTTAGATCTGAAAATTACATCCTGGACCTTGTAATGTTTGTAATTGTAAAGGGAGTCTATTTTCACATCTAACTCATGAAAATCACATTAGGAAGAGCCTGATCTCTGAGCTGCAATAGTGTTTTGAGGAAATGGGTTTTCAGGCCAAGTAGTGGCAGGAGTTTATGGTGTAACAGTTGTGCATATGATTGTCAGTGTTCTTGTCTCTCCAGGGGTGTTTGTGTCATCCTGACAGTCTGAATAAAGCATCTGATATCTTCTGAGCCATCAGATGCACTTTGATGCCCTCTGTTATATAAAAGCTAAAATGTGTTGCTGTTGTTATCTCTAAACTCTGATACTACAGACTTAACTGAGCAAAAATGACAAGTATTTTCAGATCTTGTTTTATGATCAATGTTTGACTACAAAAGTTATTTGAAGCCATCAATAAAACTAGAAAAGCACTCTGAGAGCGCAGACCTCCACCAAGGTAGACCCCCCCCCACCCCACCCTGATCACCCCCAAAAAGAAATCAGTTCTTCCTGTTCACATTTCCAACATATCCTGAAAATTTCATCAAAATCCGTTCGTAAGGTTTCGAGTTATCTTGAACACAGACAAACAGATAAATGAGACCTTATTGTATAATTGTAATATTTTCAGCTGTATTTCTGAACGTGATGAAGAATGTGTAACTCACATACACTATGGTAAAGCACAATCTTTAACAAGACAAATCAATGTTTTCATTTGTTTTTATAAGGTTACACAGGTATGAACTTTGGGGTGGTGCTCTAGTAATATTGAACATTTTACATAGTTTGACAACATTTTTTACCCTTAATATTACCAAGAAAAAAAACCCATGCAACACATAAACAAAATCTGTCAAAAGTCACTGAGTTGTGTTGCTCTGCATTGAAATTATGTATTTTTTTTTACCTGATTGCTGCATTTAAACTTTCCAATTCTAGGGAAAATATTGAATAAACAATAAAAGATGGGAAATGGAGCTTGATTTTTATATATATATATATATATATATATATATATATAATGAAATAACATACTGACAATTGGAGTGCCACTAATATGAGTTATAAATGTACAAAATAAATCTGTCATACGGTGGCAGCTTTGTGTCTTTGTCTTTTGTTTGCACACACACTGGCAGAGGTGCGCCATATGGCAGCAGAATGGAAATCTAGGGGGATCATTTCAACAGTGGTGTTTCCCTTTCAATAAGTGGTGTTCATGGAGCTCCCTACTCTCCCTAGGGTATGAGGCAGGTGCCACTAAGGGCGAAGAAAAGGCTGTTTGCACAGCTACCCAGCACGTCGGTTTCCCGTCTAATTTGGGAGCGAAGAATGATTGTTTGCCCTAGGCCTCTTTGGCTGCATATACAGTGCAAGAGACATTCCAACTGGTCATATAGTAGTATGAAATGGGTAGAAACAGTATAGAGTCCTTTAGATATTTCTATCTAAAGATTTCTATTATTATTTTTATGTAATGTGACATCTATTCTAATCTTGTTTTGCTAAGGGTGAGTTGTTGCATAATTTTCACTGCTTCCCAAAGGTTATGTGGTTATTAGAAGGTGAAGCTGTGCATTTAAATTGCAACTAGAGCCTATTTCCTATGTCATCCCAATATAACTATGTCTATCTAAATTGTAATGCAATTAAGTGCAGATGAGTCCAATCAATAAAGAGATCAATAAGTATCCTGTGGGCTGTGAGGTTGCTGATGATGCTTTGGTCCGGTTTGTGGTGAGTGTAGCTATTTTTATTTGTAGTCATTCTTCAGTGCAGGTACAGAGAATAAACTCTACAAAGGAGTTGGCCTAACCTCCTCCGCCTACATATTGCCTCAAGCGCAATGCAAAGCTAATGAATCATGAACACACTGTGACTATCATTATTGGATCTCTCTCTAGGAACATTCATGAGGGTATCTCTTGGATTCTTTTTCCTGCGTATTCTGTGCTATGTGTTTAATGTCTTTTAAACCAAAAATATCTAAGATTATTGCATAATGTATCCTCTGTATAAAAGCAAATATTGCCCAAAGTAGATACTTTATGTGCACTTTTCACGTAGATCCAAATTGACATTGCTGTTGATCTTAAGATGCATATTAAACACATGACAAGGAGTTACCCGAAACACAATGACAACAATTATCACTTTATTTATACATGACACCAGTGGGTTACTGAGATGAAGACTGAGCTGGTCAGCTTACTAAGAGTATTTGTTCACTTGGTGACGGCTACAATGTCAATTTTAATTTATTGAAAAGTCATAGTGTCATCAGAATATATGATTAAGTAATATGTATTTAGTAAGCTGCAAAACAACAAACATGTTTTAAAAATCTATAGATACAAGAGTCACTAGTGTGATTAACCAATATTTTAATTACTACAATATAGTTTTATTTTATGATCATATTTTCATATTACCAGCCGTAGTATTTATCTTACTAAGTTTTCAGTGTTTCATTGAAACTGTTGAAATATTTCGACATTTTAAGTGTTTTGAATGTTTTAATTTATATATATATACAGTATATATATATATATATATATATATATATATATATATATATATATATATATATATATATCACCCATTTGTACATTCAAGAAACACATTTTTTGTTTAACATAGATCAATTTCGTTGCTGATACATTATCTTTCCTACAGTAGTTTTACACTTAACAAAAATATAAAGACAGCACTTCTGTTTTTGTTCTGTTTTTTCATGAGCTGAACTCAAACACCTAAGACTTTTTATATGTGCACAGAAGGCCTAATTCTTTCAAATATTTCTCACAAATCTGTCTAAATGTGTGTTGGTGAACTTGTCCTTTGTAAAAAAAAAAAAAAAAAAAAAAAAAAAAAAAATCAATCCACCTCACTGGTGTAACGTATCAATATGCTGATTAGAAAGCATATTATTGCACAGGTATGCTATAGGCTGGCCAGAGTAAAAGCCCACTCAATAATGTGATGTTTTATCACAGCTCCAGTCATATTTCTTTTATCTGTTAAAATGCAGCCGTTGATTCTCATTTATTTGCAGTGATTAGTTTGAGCATTTTCAGGCAATGAAAGTGTTGTGAAAGTAGATATAGCTTGTGTGTCTTGCAGTACAGTCAGTTTGTGTCCTGGCTTGCTAAAATGTGGTATTAATGCTTGTTCAAACCATTAAAATATAGGATTCAGACATGACTTACTTATCTAAATAAATAGGTGAGTTTTGCTGTCACATTGTTATTGACCAATGGTTTCAATTTTGCTTCTCTTGGGCTTTCCTGAGCTGCTTCTTATACAGTAGGCATTAACAATCTTCTATTATTAATGAGGGTAGCTAACTGTGGAGTGGCAGCAGAGCTTCATAGAAAGCCCCAGGAGTGCCCTTCAGCACATCTCTTTACCCCACTCCTCTGGTGGGGGCACATTCACTTTGCTACTGCTGACTTGGTAATGATGTAGAGAGTGTTGGTATTGGCTGAGCGGTGCTGTGGTTTTTAGGAGGAACAGGCTGATGGGGCTGAGATAATTTTCAGTTGCCATGACCACTGTGGTATAATTGTGATCATTACTGATATATTTTTTTTCTTATAACAAAAACCAAAAAAAAAATAAGGAATTCACCATCTGAGCCACTGGAGAAGTTGTGTCACTGAATAATGACATTTTCAGTCTGTAAAGTTGCAAGATGCTAAAATCAGAGGTGGATAATCTCAGGTTCATCAAGTCAATGTCCTGCTATGTATTGGTTCCAACAGTGATTCTATTAATTTACCTCCATGAGGCATTGTGTTCATCAGAATGGACTGGTTGAGTGAACAGGTTTGAACCAATACATGGCAAGACTTTGACTTAATGAACCTGGGATTACCCACCACTGGCTACAATAATACAAATATAATATGTTAAATATTAGATTATGTATTTAATAGTAATCTCTGTGGATGCTAACAATACTTAGATATTAATATATTTTTACTGTGCAATTTTAGTTATGTCTATTAAAGTAAGAATGGGTCTCCTTTGGCAACGTGATGGTTAATAATAATATTCAGTTTGCTTCCTTCTTAAACTTGACTCAATTTTGAACTTCCATCATCATTCTGAACTGGATTGTGGGTAGAATGGGAGTGTCTGAGGCTTTGCCAAGGCTGTGCCCTCCTGTGAATGGTGCAGTAATTACCATCCAGCTGTCAGGCTCTGTTTGTTTAGTGACAGTTGGCCAGACTTTGCAGTCAATACTTCGCTGCCCACTTCATTCACCACAAGCATCACCTTGATTTGATTTATCGCTAAGACTCTTGTCTCTAAATCCGACTCCACAAAACCAAGAAGATGGGTCAGCAAAAAGTTCTGAGATGGCTTATTTGACTGTTGTAAGCAAAAAAGTAAAAAATGTCTATCATGGCTATCTTTTGACTTGTCAGTCACTAAGCAGCTTAATGCATAAACAACAGCTGCATAGTCTGCAATTTAATTCCCCTCTTGGTGAGGAATAAGGCATGTACATTTTGATTCATCATTGAGATTTTGCTGTTTTGTAAGGCAGTAGGAATAGTATATGAAATATATAATAATAAAGCATGATCTACTAAAGAATAAGAGGTTGTCTAAACTACAGCCTGACTGATTATAGGGTCTCACAGATTATGTAATTGGTATTGGCCGATATGAAGCTGATTTATTAACTTTTTTTGCTGCTGAGTTTCTGCTCCTGTGCACATGTGTGGTACTGACGGACTTTCAATTTGGCAATTGACCAGGGCCTCATCAAATCTGCCCTGGGCCTCCAAATCTGACCAGCTCAGCCACGTTAAACACACAAAAAACCTCATCTTAATTTGTTACTGATGTAAAGTAATACAACATTTTTCTATGGAAAAAAAACAACTGTAAATAGCAGCAGAATACCAAATTGATGTCTAAATAATATTTGCCCCAGCACACATACTTGCCCTCTGTTACTGTACATTGGACTAGTGGAACATGGACATTTGAAGATTGAGGACTTAACTAGCTACCACTCACTCACTCACTCACTCACTCACTCACTCACTCACTCACTCACTCACTCACTCACTCACTCACTCACTCACTCACTCACTCACACACAAAACCTTCTGTACATGTATCTTTTCATCAGTCCCATTCAAATGTAAATAGGAGTTTTCATACAGTAATATCCATTTTCTCTTCTAGTTCTGATTAGAGTAAAATAATTTTGTATCTCTGGCAGTGTAAATATTAATATGTGATTTCAGATGTACTTGTTTCATTAAAACATGGAGAGTAACTGTTAAAATCTCTCTCCCTCTCTCTCTCTCTGGTTTAATCTGAATAGTAAACACATCATTTTGCCAAATGCTGGAGTAATCTGAAACTTATTTTACAGTGGAGAGTTGAGACCATTGTGGAGTTTATGTAATACAGGTCACATTGTTTGTGGCAGTGCACTGTGGGTTCATTGTGATTCTTTTATCTCAATTTACAACAAGGGAATAACAGGTGCCAAGTAGGGATGACCGTTATTTGGCGTATGTGTGTGTTTCAATAGTGAGGGCCCCATGGTTAGATCTGCCCCTGATGTGTGCACTGCTTGGAGGGTTACAGTAAAGCCTGTCAGTTCTGCTTTTACTTCTGCTCTGACAATCAGCCTATCATCCTCACACACCTGTATGTGAAATCACAGACTGCTAACACCACATTCCTAGTTCCCCAAGCCGAACTCTGCCAGCCCTGCGCTCTGACAAGGACCACTCATCCACCCCTGCCCCACGCTCTGAAGAATGGAGGCTTTTCCCCTCAGTCCGAAATGAACTACTTCTTATGGATCCCCACACATGTGTTTCTCATCTACCTTACAATTCATTCTACAGGTAGTTTAGGGGAGACTGGGGACAGCAGAAACATGGGTCAGTTTTAACACTGCTCTAATCAGGAACAATTTTGGACTAACCTAATTTACTCTGCACATGCTCAGTTTAGTCCTTACATTCATATTTATGAGGGAAAAGATCATTTTGCACTCAGTAATATTTTTCTGTAATTATTTTTGTGAATCCATAGTTTGTAGTTGGTCTCATTAAAGGGAGGTGTCACTTACATTTTAAAGAATATTTTTTACCAAACAGTTTTTATTTCACTACTTGTAAAATATAGACAGATCTTCTTCATTACTCTGTTCTGCCCAGAATACAAACTACCACATCTATAACCTGTGGTTTCCCACGGATCAAATATTAGTCTGATATCAGAATATTATACAGGGTTTGAAAGTTGTGTCAAATATCTTCGTGAGATAAACAAAGATCTATGCAACCGTTAATGCACATGTCCACAATTACAGAATAGAAGATAATATCCTGTGTAGATTAGTTATTATTTGATATATCAGCCAATGTATTGGTTATCGGCCAATACTGGATGTCCGCTGATACATTGTATATGGGCTTTTTTACCCTCCAATATTGGTATCGGCATGGGCCCCAAAAATCCAATATCGGTCCGGCTCTAGTCTAAACAGATCAGTATTTGATCCTGTAAATCTCTGAGACCAGCATAAAGCCTTTGGATCTATCAATATCTCAATCTATACAACAGCTGGATTATTGCTTTAATCACATTCCACTGTCTGCAGGTGCAATTACAGAGCCAAATAAAAATAGGCATGTGTATATAAGACAGCCTTTTATCTAGTGTTTTTACAGTCTCTACTTTGCTAAAGAAATTACCAATTGGTTTCTGTTCAGGAAGTGAAGCTTGTGCAGTGGGTGGTCACATGACTGGTGCGTGAGGATGGTTTCTGTTGTATGGTGATATACTGGAGACAGTGACATAGACATTAATAATAAAAGTCATAATACCACCTCAAATAACAATTTTGACTACACAAATCCAAATATGATCTTTAACCTAATTGTCTAGGCCTATCACATAGTTAAAGACACAAGAGGTCTTTAAATAGTTTAGTACATATTCCAGTAGCTGCTGCTACACCAGCATAAAGCCTTTATAGATTTCTTTCCACATCTATGTCCATAGTATGCATTAGTGTCTCTCCCTGCCTAACTGCATGTCTTCTTACTCTTAATGACTAGTCATTTCTAAGGAAAATTATCTTTCTGGCCATAAGACTGTAAATTGAACTATAGTATATAGACAATAAACTAAAATGCCTACATGTTCAATAGTCTTTTAAGGATTCTGTTGTTGTGCACTGAAAGTAACTGCTCTCTCTCACTGATAGTTTTTAGACAGTAATAAACACCAGGTCCAGTACATATTTAGCATAAATCTTTTTGCTAATGTGAAATTTAATCCAAGCATGCTAAAAAAGCACATTCAATTATTTCTCCTTTTTAATATTGTATTTTCAATAAACTATTTTCAGTTCAGTATAAAATACTGGTTTGGGTAGTGTAGCTCATTGCCTGTAGATTTGTCTTTAGACTACACAAGGTGTACAACATACAGTAAGCAGGAATCTCTGGCCCAATTCAAACAGGCACAAGCACATTTTTGGCAGTAATATACAAGCTGCACATTGCATTTGTCCCTTAGGACAGTGCTTGGCATATTGCACTGCTCCACTTTTTCTCTGTGTGTACTCATGGCATATATGACTGGTTACTTTGTTTTCCCCCATGACTGACACTAATCCATATGTATTAATATGTTGTGCAAGAATGTCAGCTTTTCACTCAGAACCCAAATGCAAAACATGGACATGTTGAGCATGAAGGCAGCACAAGGCAGGGGCAGTATGAAATTGTCTAATATTGTATTGAATCAGGCAGTATTACATCTCTGTAGAGCATCAACCCACAGGTTTCATTAGAATCCTCCAGATTTTCAGAAGGTGAATCATGAGTGTATAAATGTTTGGAGACCTACATAATTGAGCAGATGACTGATGGAAGGAAACAAAGGCCAATTGTAAAGTGCTTTATAAATCTTGTCAGCATTGCTATGCTGAGTGTGGGTGCTGAAGGTCATTTGTCAAGGTTATTTGCTGATGACTCAGTGTGCGAAGGCAATGAGAAAAAAGGGAGAGGGGGCACGGCAAACTGTCAAACAGACAGTGTAATATTATTTAAGCGCAGTCACAAATCCTTTAGTATGTCAACACCAGAGCAAGACAGATGGACGTATCATTCTAAGAGTAAGGGCACAGGAAAGTAGAGGAGATGGAATTTGTGAGATTTAAAAGCTTACATTAAACTGTCAGTTCTCTATACTATTCTATCATGCCTGAGGTGAAAGAAGATAAGCTTTTGACTAATCAACCCCCGTACAAGAACAAAATCTGTCCTGAACATAAATAACCACAGAGTTCATTCAACTCAGAGGGTCAAAAACATTTAATAATAATATAAATATTAGTCTTGTACTGCATTTTAGTAGAAAAAGAACATTTATCAATTCATTTTGACTGTATGAATGCACATATATATATATATATATATATATATATATATATATATATATCGCTAATTTTTGCTCTGCAAATTCCCTTATATCTGAAGAATAGAATTGGAAGGGCATCTCTGTAGCATCACTAACTTGGATATTGCTCTTGGCCATATTGCGACTTTAATAATATTTCATTTAATTGTTCAGCCGTAGGTGATGTTTGTAGCTGTTCTTTTATGTCTCCAGTCGCCTTCTCTGCAGTCTCTTATGTTTAGATCACAACCCACTCTGCAGGTTTATTTCTCTGTGACCCTGTTCTGATATCCCGTAGTGGATTATTTCTCTCAATCAAGATGTTTTATGCAACTGTTAGCCTGAGAGGATTATAGAAAAACACTCCGCTTTTAGAATGTAGTCCAATGGAACGTGAAGATGTAGCCCTACTTCATCGTGTTTGCAAATAATTGTCCATCTGGCCGAATGTCTATTTGTAACGTATTAGTGGATCTGAGCATCCATATTTTAAACACTACAGTGTGTGTGAATTGATCTTTTGTGTTCTCATAAGGTCAACATTCAGAATGATGTATAGTATCTTGAACTTGAACTTGTATCGCCATCTATATTCTTGTTGATATTCCTGCAAGGCAACTATGGAAAAATGACACCTCCCTGTCCTTGGAGTTCTGGGATGCCGTTTCTCCTCATCACCATGGCAACTGCTCATTTCGTCACTGTTCCCCAGGTGTGCTGTGTAATGCATTCCCAAAGTCTCTTTGCTCAGAGCTATGTCTCACTTCATGTTACACTTCAGCCAACACTAGTTATACCTCTATCACCACAAAACGACACCATTTTTCTGTGTTTTGACTTTGCTTTTCCTTTTGTTTTCTTACCCTATAACACAATCTGTGAGTCATCAGCAGAGTTGGTATGCCAACTGCGTATCAGATCTGGAAAGACTTTGAGATTATGCTCCCTAAACAAGCTACTCGACTGAAATAAGTGGAAGTGGTAGCACCTAACAGTGAGCAATACAGCTTGCAGTTGAAAATGTTCTAGTACAGTAATTAGTGCCTGAGGGGTGCAGTATTAGCACATACTGCTAATCCAGCGTTGGTGCTCCAGTGGGCTCAGGACTAGGAGAGTAGGACTGAATCCCAGTAGAGCAGATGAATGATGTGATCCAACAGAGGCTGTAAGAGGCCCTGATCATTAAAAGGCTGATTACATGGTGGTAATGAGATCAGCATTTTGGGCTCAAGGCTGGTGGCTCTGCAGGAAAGTCAGTTCTCACTTGGCTTACATGTCAGTGTTTAGAGGACTTTTGTTCTGAAGGAGTTTTCTGGTACATTTGATTGAAGGTCATTATTTGTCAAGAGGAAATTTGCTTCTTCTTATTCATTATGAAAGAACATTGGATAACCTTTATGCCATCACCGGGGGAAAATCCATGAGTTATATCTCTTTGTAATACTGTCACGTTTAAAGTATTCTGTAATTCACGGCTTTAAGATACATTAACATAACATTACATAGAAATATCTGAAAACATTAAGCATTATATATATATATATATATATATATATATTTATATACAATTTATCTTATGGGCTATTTGATTGACTGTAAATGACTATTTCTTCAGAGAGAACCATGTTTAACACCAGATAAAATGTCAGAGACGGAGCCTACTGTGACATGTGACCACCAGCAGTTTAGCACCCAAGTTAAATTAACATTTAACATTACATTAGCCAACATTACTTGCTGCTGTTTCTTTAGAATTTATTATTATGTATCACTAAATGTAAAGTGAATAAATCATAATTTTCTGGATCTGGCTTGCATTAAATTACTAAATCACTCCCATGACTCTATGGTACTGTACTGTATATTGTCATAAAACTACATCTTCCTTTATTGTTTCAACTGATGATGCCCAGTAGAAGAAATTACACACTGAGTGTTTTGAAACCTCACAATAAACTGCATGAACAATGGTAGGAGTGAAAGCACCATCCATTTGATTAGTGCTCTGTGTTTTGTCATTGCATTGAAATAACAAATAGATTGTTTTATGCTCCTTTGATCGTCTCAGTGCAGGGATTACAATATGATTACAAGTATTTATTAATTAGGGAAAGTCAAAAAGAAGCAAGAGGCTTGTTTGGCAGGATTAAAACAGATTTAGTGAGTATTTCTTTAGGGTAGAAACAACTTGGCTCTTTTAAAACTCCATGCGAGACCACTGTTCTGTGACTGAAGGTTTGTGGGCAATTTAAATAATGGCTTGTACAATGCTTCTTTTACTTTGGCTGTAACTGAATATGCAAAACACTTTCCATTATTTTTGTACAGGTTGCGAATTTCACAAACATCCATCAAAAGTAGTTGCAAAATGGTTTCAAGTCATTCCAGTCATCATGTTAATGAATGTTTGGTTCTCTGCCGTGAATCCTTTTTCCCGTCATTATAGCTGCCATTTTAATAGAGTGCAGTCAAGAACACCAGAGCCATAAATTTTGGTATGCTGACGAATTACAAATATTTCCTAGTTGCAGTTTCCCTCTGCTGACTTGGGACTTCTTTCATCTAATGGACTATGAGGTTTGTCTCGCAGCAGCTCATCCATCTAAGGTACAGCAGTGTCAGTGAAGTTGGTGAGGAGGGTGATGATTGTGTTGAGACACACCTTCTACCCCTGGGATTGCCCTGTATATCTTTTTCTGATGTGATTTATGTGCTTTTCTAGACCCACCGACAGGAATGTCATGATCAGATTAGTACTGCAATTCATTTAAAATTAAATAGCAGATGTATTGATGTATAGTCCTAATACAAACAGATGCAATGATACATAACTTTCACATGTTATGACAGTGCCTTTGCCACCTAACCAAGAATAGCATTAGTTCTGAACCGGTTTTATCAGGGGCCACATTGCACATGCAGTAAGTTTTAAATGTAGAAAAGCCACTTTGCACATGCTTCCCTTCTCACCGGGGAAGCTGCTCACTGCCTGCAGAGCTGGATGACATCATTTTCCCAGAGCTGCATGACTGAGTGAAGGGCTGGAAAGACAGAGGAAAGGCCTTCAGCAAAAAGTGCAGCCTCCCACACCACCCCATTCCCAGTTACACCAGACCACATGCCACCCTATGCGGCCAAGCCATGCCATTCTAGCTTCCCCCTGGGCAAACAAAGACCCCTTTCAGGCCAGTCCCTACTGTGATCACGCAGAGCAGAAGCAATCTGTTCCTCTTGGCTGATCTCTGTGAAGTGACCCAGCCTTTTTCTTGCTACAACTCTGCTCGTTTGTGCAGCGCTCAACCCGCCAAGCTGATTTTGATTTGTGATTCGGTCCATCTTGGAAAAGGGCAGTGAGGTTGAAGTGACCTGCCCTCACATCTATCTGTGGCTATGCATCAGTCTGTTCACTGTAACTTTTCATTTAAGAGGGTCATATAAATGCTCTGTGGCCAAAACACTGCCATCTTAACATTACAGCATTTACTATATACCCTGGTCATTTTTTCAGATCTATCCTGCCATCACTTTAATCTATAGAATTCCTATTATTCTATATTTTGTCATTTCTCTGAAAAACGCAAAGATATACAAGTGGTTTCTCATACAGGCTGCATTTGAACAATGATAAGCCCCTTTTGCATAGTACTAGCAGAACCAGGATACCTGTGATGATTTGTAATTGATTGCTGTAGAGTTTTTACTGAACAGATATTGTAATATGGAAATTTGGAATGGGACCAAGATCATAGACAGCCTCTGCAGTTATTACAAATGACCTCAAGTCTCCACCTAACAGTAGCCTTGTGTGAATAAAGCTTGAATGTAATTTATTGAAAAATACAACTGAAAATGAGGTTGTGATTAATGAAGCTATTGTCACACCGCCTTGTCACACACAAGGCGGTGTCATGTAATATTTCTCCTTCTACTTTATATTATCATTACAATATTCAGTATAAAGAGCTCTGAAATTACACCAACAATCTGAAAGAAATATGTGACCAGAAGAAGTAGTGGGTCACTACACTGGGCTTTTATGGTACAGAAAACTAAAGCCACGGGGCCTTTGACCAAAAAAGTGATGAGACGAGATAAAAACTATTATAAAGTTCTTTTAAAGTCAAAGTAAGTGATATGAGCTCGAAACACCATTGTTTTGAAAGGTGGACACAGCTGTAATTGAAAGCCAAGGAGGGTAAAGTTCTTATGTGATATTATTATCTTTGTTAAATTCACCGCTTGTTAATCCACGGTGAAGTTACTGGCAATACAAACCACATGGAAAATATACGGTAGCTGATTTGTGGTTTTGCTAAACAGAACTAAGCTAACAGTGCTACAATATAAATTATGCTGAACTATATGAAAATGATAAGACATAGCATTAGTTTATTTCAGAGGGGAAAAAAACACATTTGAACAGGACTGTAGACAATGTACTTATCCATAGCTAGTGTATTAGCTACAGCAGATGGTGGTCAGTACCAGTTTAGAGAAGCACAATACCCAAGAAAAGTAATATACTTCTCCAAACACAGTCTGCTGTGGAATGTATTTTAGCCACTGGGTAGTCCCACCCTGCAACACTGATTCGCTCCTTCATTTTGAAGAAAACCTGAACCTCACATTACTCAGATGGTTGCGTGAGCGTAGCGAAACACAGCCAGGTGACGTGAGTCAGATTAGAAATCCCCTACATTCTAGGTAAATGGAAGAAGAAAAAAGATCTTACAAATTCATTAAAATTTTGTTTTTACTTTAACCTACTTTTCCCAAAATGTAATGAGATCTATACTGGGTCACTGGTAATCTATAAACCCAATTTAGTATGAATCCAACCTGTAGTGCTGCTGGAGTGTTAACTAAAGGAACAAAGAAACCTACAAACAGAACCAAAAATACCCTTTCTTCCTCTTCAGGGGACACAGTAATAAAGTCATTATATTATATGATTCTTCAAAGCCACCAGACTAAGATATTATAATAGCATACAAAAACTAACTGGGACTTTCATGCTAACTGGATAGACTAGATCAGGGATGGGGAACTCCAGGCCTTGGGGGTCAGTATCCTGTACGTTTTAGATATTTCCCTCTTCCATCACACCTGGAAGCCATTACATCATTATCAGGCTTCTGTAGAACTGGATGATGAGCTGGTCATTAATCGAATCAAATGCGCTGGAAGAGGGAAATATCTAAAACATGCAGGATTCTGACCCTCAAGGACAGGAGTTGCACACCCCTGGACTAGAGAGACATTTAGTGCTGTAGCTTTATTCTCTTCTTTCAACCCAGTTTGAGTAAACAAGGGGGTTGTTTTCTTGGCCATCAAGGTTAGATGGAACATGTGCACATTACAGCCTTGGAGCTGTTTTAATGTAAAAGCTTTCCAGGTGCTTGCAGTATAGGGTTGGATGAGGCACAAATGGAAGGCTTTTACTGTGAACTGTGTAGTAAAGCATTACACGAGAAAGCCTGTGTGATTTTTTCCACCTGTAATAATATAAAGGTCTTTATAGAGAGAACATGTTACTTGACACAATGCATAGGCTGATATCTTTACCATGTTCCCGTTGCTGTGTCTACAAATTATATATTTGTCTGTATCCTCCACTATGAGATACTGCTGTAAGTGAAAACGTACCTATAGGTATTTATTTACTAAGTGTCTTACCTTAGCCTATCTTTGTGTAATGGTTTTGGATGCTCCAGGGTGAGAATGCTTTTTGTTTGAATAAGGGGGGCTGACCCAGCATGCACCTGCACTGCCATTAGCCTTGTGGGATGATGCTACATCTTCACTGTCAGTCACTGATTCCCTCGATCCACAGCTTCAATCCATTGGCCTCATTCAGTCATGCTCAAGACATAAATGAAAAAGTCCTTGAATTCTGAAGACGTACCTCAAGGTTTTTGGTTTTACAATTTGGGGGGGGGGGCATCCATTATTATCAAAAAACAGCAAACAACAGAAAACCTTGCTTATGTAACCCCGTAGTGACTTGTGCTGAAGGTTAGTGCATCCATAACGAAGGCCTGATCTTGCAATAAATGTATAAAGACTATTTTGCATTTTGCTGGTGAGGAGTTTTATTGCTGAGATAACACTATTAGTTATCATCTGTAGAACTGGGAACCTCAAAACACAGCATAAGCACAACAAAATTTTGCATTTTTTTGTTAAAGTACATTTTGTTCATTCAGCTGTGTGACTTGGCCTGTGACTACAAAATGTTGCAGCGGAAGGAAATGAGGACTTTTAAGGGGGATACAAGGAGTGCTCTATTTTTGGTCACACTGACAGTCAAGTGTTTCCATTGTGGTTTTACAGTAATGTAGAACAGCATGTATTTGTCCCTATTTTCTTGTGACAATTTGGTTCATTTCAAAAAGCTTTATAAAAGTTTCCTTCTGCATAAATATGCAGAGGAAGAAAAAAAACATTACACTTTAGGAAACCATAAAATTTCCCTTATTGACAAAAATACATAATAAACAAAAATATATAAGATGTAGTACGAAGCTCTTCATTTTTTTTCTCCTTTATCATAAAGTGTATGTCCATAGATAAAAATGTGTAAGTGCTGCAAAAATAGACCACCTGCAATGGTGGTGGAGGTTCAGTTTTAAAACGTATGGTCAAGATGGACATTGAAATGAGTGATGTAAATGAAATGCATAAGTTTGTTTTTTTGTATAATTGTTGAATGAGGGGTAGGATCTTTAATAAGTTCTTTGAACTTACTCCTACTCCTTTTGAGTGGTGACTCCTTATTTTGTCCTTTGCTCTTTGTTCTGTATTTTATTTCCTTTTTTTATGTATTTTTTATTATTATTATTTATTTTATTATTTTTTTTATGATGAACTGCTCAAATAAAAATAACTGAACTGAACTGACTTATGAGGATTCTTGTCTTTGCAATGACTCTTATCATTCCACTTATTAGCATCTTGAAGTTTTTAGAGTTTAAGATGTGAGGTTCTTTATTTTTCAGTGCGCTTCCTGTCTACTTATAGTGATGCTGAATGCAATAGTTTTGTGTCAAACAGATTTTCTTTGATAACATTTTAATATTTTATTCGCTAACCTATTTAGAGTTGTATCTTCCTCATATGGTTTTCCATTTGAAGTCTGGCACACTCAAATCAATACCTTATGTAAGCTGTGTGGGAGATAGCTAAAGATGAATTTGAGCCTCTGTTTCTTAAAAAGACTGGGTGCTATCTTTACAATGTGTATGTTCTGCAAGAACTGAGGTCGCCTACCTTCATTCAAAGGGCATGCATTGAGGAGTAAGGCTTGTAAGAAGTGCTGCTCGTGGATACTTGCTGTTGCTATGAGACTGTTGAATATGTGTTGGAAGCACGGCTCCGTTTTGATAAAAGTTCAAATATTTTTAACACCTAGCGCTAACATTGAAAATTATGCTAAGCCCGGTGCTGCGGTATACAGTAGTGTCCCTGTATCCACTCCAAACAGTTAAAGAAAAGGAGGCAGGAGCTACAGAGCTACAGAAAATGTTGTAGGTTTTCAGTACAGTTCCCAACCTGTCTGTCTGCTGTCTGATCAGCTTATGGGAGACAGTATTTCTAGACAGCATGAATAACAGGGAGAGAAAAGGCCGTATTTGTCCCTGCGGGTTTGCATTTGTGTTAGGGTGTTTAGGGTGGAGGAATTCGCTCAGATTGTCAGTGATGGCTTTGAAAAAGGGCACACTTCAGAGGTCAGATGACAAATTGCGTTTGGTATGGCTGTCTACTAAAAGCTAAATGGCATCAGTAATAACCAGTGTTACAGTGTGTCAGTATTTTTAACATCCTTTTTACTCTTTAACCGCTCAGTATCATTAATTTGTCATAATTAGGTAAACTGCTTCAGCCCTAAAACACGCATTGCTACCTCAATTTACAGCATGATGATACTGGGTCTAACAAGTGTGCACGGGTGGTTTTTAACCTTTAGTCCCCGTGGGGCAATAAGACAATCAGCATTATATCTCCCCTGAGGAGAACGTGCTAAGCTGGTCTTGAAATGGGAGCGAACGTGGAAAAGAGTTCTCACAGCTGCCTTTGAAAGTTCTATTTTTTGCTCCACTTCTGGAGATTCATCCTAAGAGGTTTAATTTATATTAGCCGTACCATCAGATTACTCTCAAAATACCAGCTTTTAATTAAGCATGCAAACCAATTAAGCTACGCTCGTCTTCATTTTCCTCGTGGTTAACCTCAGACAAGGTTAGTTGCAGAGGCGTTCACTGTCACAAGGTTGTGCTCGGCTTTGTAAACCTCTGTTGTGTGGTTGACTCTTAAGATCATACAAACTCAGCAAGAGATTTAGGTTTCTGTTAGCAGATTATAATTTTTTGATCAAGTTACTGCTTTGATAAGTAATGTAATACATGACACGAGATAATAGTTTAATTTATCAGCCAATTAATGCAAGTGTACAGTACGGTTAAAATGAAATACAATTCATAATCATGGTTACAAGAAAATACATGCAGTTACATCAATTACTAATTAAAAGGTCTTCTTTACAAAGTGATGTAAGGGTTGTAGAAACATCCATGGGAGATGATGCAATAGGAGGAGGGGCTTAACTGACCTGTCGTTATACTTTATTACTTAGTATGTGTCTATAAAAATCAGTTTAGCATAAAAAATTAATATATTTGATTTGAAAATAATTCTATTGCTTCTGCTAAATGAAACAGTCCATTAAATTCAACTGACTGAACCGTCTATACCACAGATGTGGTATAGACTTGGAAACCACCACCATGTGACTTGTGGGTCAAAACTAGCCTGCCAAAAGGCCCAGTATGGCCCAAGGAATGAATTTGTGAAATGCAAAAAAAAAAAAAAAAACACACTGAAGATGCTAACACTCAAGGATGATCATTTTAGTTCAGGTTCTACATTCAGACAAATATGATGTAAAGTGAGTTAGACCAGTAAAAGACTATCATAATAACCTGTAAATAATGACCAGGGCTAATTTTTCTCTCTCTATTTTCTCTACATTTTTACAAATTTGGTCGGCCGATATCTACAGCCGACTTTTTTCATGATGATATTTAAGGCAGATTTTTTGTTTTTGTTTTTTAGCACATTGACCATAAAATACAATTGACACCTTCAAAATGTTTTGTGTTTTCCTAACTTTGCTCTAATCCACACGTGCAGATTATAACTTTTATAATTGCAGTTATATTCCTAAGACATTTCAGGTCATTCATGTTATTTATATTTTTTAAGGAAACTTTTCACTGTTATTTCACTGGTTTCACACAGTGAAATAATCCTGAACTACAATGAATTTGACATCCCTGGTCTGTATTATAAAAATGGGTTGTTATGGAAATCTGTCAAGCACAATATTTCAGTCTGTTGTTTTTTTGTTTTTTGTTTTTTCATTGTGCAGGAATGCCACCTATTCATATATTTCTGGACAATGTGGGTCAGTAAAGATGTGAATGCAACACCGTCAAAGCTAGGATGGTTTCCAAGGAAGTGCTGCTACACCAAGACAGAATGTGCTCCAATTATTAGACAAAGCTGGCACAAACATTCACACTGTTTTTGATTAGCTAGTTATTTTTATGTGTCCTCTCAGTGGCCAGTCAATGTGCAAGATATAGTGAAGAACCTTGCTATTATTCAGTATAGGTTAGTGTAACGTTTACAACCCTCCGGTTTAAAATGATGCTTTATGGTAGTTTTCAACTTTATCACGTCATCTGAAATATATATAATGTAGAAAAGTTACAAGTAATCAAATGTCTTTGCTTTCTTTACATTACTTACTACGTTTCTGACAAAGAAATGATTCAAAAACCAGAGGTGGGAAGTAACTAAGTAAAAGTACATCATCTACTTAAGTAGACTTTTTAAGTATCTGTACTTTACTTGAGCATTTATTTTTCTGGCAAATTTTGATTTTTACTCCCTATATTTTTGCATAAATATATGTACTTTATATTCCTTACATTTATATAAATACCTGTACTTTATACTCCTTACATTTAAATAAACGTCTGTATTTTATAGTCCTTGCATTTATATAAATATATGTACTTTATACTCCATAAAACTATATAAATATCTATACTTTCACAACACATCACAAAAAAGGGTTTCTTTAGTTTACTTGCATCTAGTAACATGCACTGTCTTGCCTTTTTTGAATGGTTTTCCATCCCTAACAATCATCTCATTCACCACATGACTAGCTTCGACTGCTGTTCTATTCTCCTCCTAAATCTTGTTGCTTCAATAGACATGTTTTAATATTGGTGAGCTGGTTCTTTCTCCCATCTCTGGTATTTTATAAACTACACAGTGTGTTGAATTGAGTAATGACGTCAGACAGTGGCATGTTTTGACAGAGACATGACTGGAAGTGGGTGATGGCAGATATTTTACGTCCACTTGGAGTCACTCTGGAATATGTTTCAACAAAGTACTTAATGTTCATACTTCCCCAGGTACTTCACGGTTGGCTAGCTTGATAAACGTTGACAACAAATGCTGTTATGAGACGGTAGCCCACTAAGTGATGAAAATAAATACAATAAAAACATGGCAAGACTCAGGCTCACAAGTAGGGAACCACAAAATATCATCCCACAGGCTTGTTTTAATTTATAATCTGCACGTGTGTATTAGAGCAGAGTTAGAAATACACAAAACATTTTGAATGTGTCAAGTGTATTTTATGGTCAGTGTAGGGTATTTTCAAAACGAACGTAAATCCTTCGGAGTTTAAAGCTTTGTGGCTGACGCGTGTTCCAGGATCCAAATAAAAAATAAATCTTCCACAATCTTCACGTTTGTACTTTTATTTTAAACCCAAACTTGTAACAAACATGTTAACACAAAGACACGGTCGGGAAAACCGTGAGGCTCCTACCTCCCTCTTGCCGTGTCGCTCTCAAGACATGCACACCGGGCACCCTGCGCAGTGTTTCCATAGTAACCAAAGGTCAATGTATAACTTCCTGTTATTATTCTGAATGCATATTTTAACGTTGTATATATGTTTTTAATCTAAATTATGAATTATATCACTCATGAAATTAGCAAGGGATAATGTGTTGCCCAAACGTGACTATCAGAAAAATATACGGGGCCAAACAACACCCCGGGGCAGAAGGGGGGGACTACCTGCTACCGAACTACCTGCGGAGTGATATGGTACCGTGAATCTGAAGTGACAAAACTCATGCCATTGGCAGCGGGCTTTAATGGCGCAGCGTGCAGTTATCGAACAAATTCCGCACGCAGAAGGCTGGGGACGTCCATTCAAAGTGAATGAAAGCTGTGGCAACATTCTAGAGAATATAAACACGCTATTAATATCAAATTATAATATAAAATATGACTACCAAATGCATATAACATTAGGGAAAATCCAAACTAAACATAAAATAGGCATCTGGCGCCTACAGTCAATGTGCTAAAAAAAAAGTGCCTTAAATATTAGCATACATTTTTAAACTCCTGATTTGGAGGATTTTTTGGGAAGAGACTGATCAGATTTTTTTTTATTGGATCAGTTTGATTCTCTCATTTTGTTCTTCAGTCTGCTCTGTTCTTTACTTCTGTTGAATTGGAGTAATCTAATGTTTCAAATTGAACTTCTGCAGTGTCAAGGATGAGACAACAGGAAGGCTCTTCCTTGAAACTTCATAAGTGACACCACAGTAAATCTCTCAAATAAGCTGTCACTCCAAATCTTCAGCCAACGTCTCACTCGCACTTTTAGCTTGTCCTGGCTCAATGTCTGTTTGCCATGTACAGTACAGTGGACCACAGACAATGGCCGCACTCTTTGTGCCTGTCAAACTAAATAATCAAAGAAAAGTTTTTAATGATCTGTTATGTTTGGAGAAAAAAAAGGGCCAAGCTGTGGTGCCCTCAACCTTAACAGAGGTTACATATTTATTTAGTTCTCTTAGGACATCTGCCTACACTGAATTCCACTTGTTTTAGATACTAAATAGTGGTAAAATATGTATCACATACAGTAAAAAAATAGAACACATTGGGAAATCTTAATGGCCCTAATATTTAGAGAATAAGGATTTACCCTTGTGTCCTCTGGCAGTTCTTCAAAGACAGAATGGTTTTATAGGGCGCTGGAGAGCTCAGTAGCATTGAAATGGTCTTTTGTTTCCCAGTAAATGATCCAATTGTGTGTGACCAATAAGATAATTTTCTAATTTTCGTCTTTATAGTGACGCCCGGCATTAGTTTGCTTTAATTAAAGCATTTAACTTCTGAAGGTTATATCATTTCAGTGCAACACTGTGATTTTATCATATTTTAGATGTTATACTACAAATCATCTGTATTGTAGGACTGTTCATTAGCTGTCCACTGTTGTCTTTATAATTTTGCAGACAATTATTTTTCATACAAACATCCAACAATAAACAAAAGACAAACACATTAATAATATGTGATAGATATGGACAAAATTTAGCTTTTAAAAATTTTTTTTTTTTTACTGATATTTAATTTTATATCACGTTAACTTTGATTACACTTGAAATAAATTTTTTATTACTATTATTTTTTTTACACTTCTTCTTCCCCTCCTCTTTAAACCTTTCATACAAACAATTCCTCATCATAATTACTTTGTGCAGTTTTATATTCACTTGCCACTATGCTTGCTTCTGTTGCATTTATGTTAATTTCCCACCTGTGTCCACATGAATCAATGCAAATTGCCTAAAATT
This sequence comes from Siphamia tubifer, assembly GCA_020466265.1. Taxonomy (NCBI): domain Eukaryota; kingdom Metazoa; phylum Chordata; class Actinopteri; order Kurtiformes; family Apogonidae; genus Siphamia; species Siphamia tubifer. Next base: position 20,330,652 of record CM035788.1, on the reverse strand, counting down.
GCAAAGGATTTCATTTTAAGACTGCAATTTGTAATACAATTATATAATAATATAATTATGAAATATGACATTATGTGTACACAGTTGCACATTAAGCTGGACTCATTTTATTTTCACACATTCCTCTTTTTATTTCTATGTTGGCACATCAGTGCTTACCTTTGACCCGGAATAATGATTACACACTCCCAGTTACTCTTTCTCAAGAATAAATCACATTCATTTCATGAGAAGACACACAAATATTTTATTCCAACTTCATAGGCATCAGTGTATTCATGCGTTTTGGGACAATAGAGGTTGTAACCTTGCATTAACTGAACTGTAACATTTCACAGTGTGTTTTAACAGCGTCTCGCAATATAATATCCTGAGTTGTGTCCCACAGCATAAATATAAGCCTAAGTCTTCAGGAGCAGGATATGTCATGACCCTCTCATGGCCAGGTTTATTTTTGCTGAATTCTGTGAAAACCCTCTTTCTCTGTATCATTTATTAAGAAGATTGCCTTCCCCCTGGGTCTCCATTAGAGTGTAGACACGCAGAGCCAGTGGAGGGTCTTCACGCCTTTGTGCACAAGCTGGGAGTCTCCAGGGCCAAACAGCTTTCCACATTTTTATGGCTGGATTCACCACTGGAAAGTGATCTTTCCCTCGGCTCAGGAGACAATGGAAAGGATGAAGTGTCACCAAAGATGGCCCCTTAGCTCAGGATAAGATGTTTAACTGTGCCTCAGGGCGCTCAATGTGAGAAAGAAAGCACAGCATCTCTATCAGTCAATCATTCTATGCGTCTGCTGCTGCCACTCACATACAGCATATACACATATTTAGAAGCACACACAGCAGCTTTGTAGCAGAAGTGGAGAGTTAAACACCCTCCCATTTACAGTACAGAGAGTGCCTCTGGCATGCCAAGGTTTCATACAGCTACAGAACATGAGGGGTGTCATTAGAAGTATTAAAGGCACACAAATTCAGACATCAGTGGTCGTGAGCAGTCTAACACATTTCCAAAGAAACACTAAGTCATATTAGTGAAGAAAAATCACACCATTTTGTTTTGTTTTACTTTCTTCATAATATACTTTATTTCTCAAATCTTTATAGCATTAAATGGACGGTGTCTTCGTGATTACAAAAATGTAGGCATGATTTATGATGAATGTTTTGGAGGCAAATGTGACCTACTGTGCAAATTTTACCAGACTGATGTAGAATTAAGTTTTACATTTGATACTATGAAGCATCATTAGGTGTGTGTGTGTGTGTATGTGTGTGTGTTATATGAAACTAAATGCTGCTTAATTAGTATTAGGATATTTTTGGTTGACTGGGAGCGACTGCCTCAGTGGGTCCATAGTGCAAAGCTGCTCAGAAAAACAAGCGTATTGAGTAAACATTATCCCATCTGGAAGTGACTTGTTCAGCCAGAAAAATCAGGCTTCCACCCACTCTCTTTAGATGAGCTTGATTTCACTAAAAAGGATCCTGCTGCCTTTGCCTCTTCCTTCTTACTTTGAAGAGTTGCCTTCATGTGAGGGTGGCACTTTATTTGCACTGTGTTTTTCCTCTGGCATATATGCTGTTTAATGACATTGCTCCTTTGTGCTTTAGGTTTGAGAAACAGGCGTTTCAAAATGTCACAGTCTCTGAATTAGAAACGCACTCTTGAAAGCGCAGACCTCCACCAAGGCAGATCCCCCCACACAGGTTTCACTTCCCTTCTGCGGACCGCCCCACCCCGCCCCTATCCCTAACTGAAACATGCCTCCACTGATTGCCACCAAACTACACTGGAAACCTGAATAAGTTAGCAGAACTCAAAAGATTTACGGCAATCGATTGCCTTAATTATTTTAAGTTGATCAAACTTAAAAAAATACAAGTTTCCAGACCTTAAAATGTAGATGCTTATTAAAGTATACTTAAATTAAAACATTACTTAGTATTCTAAGGTTCTGTCAGTCCTACTGGGAGACTAAGTCAGGGTTCAGTGTCTTTGCCCAAGGACATTTGGACATGTGGACAGACAGAGCTGGGATGTGAACCCCTAACCCTTCAGTCATTGGGCGTCCCGCTCTACCAACTGAACCACAGCCGCCCCTTGATAAAATTACGGTGTTTTGTGATTGTAATTTTTTGCTGTAGTAGATATTGGTGGTTATTTGGAGTGCTCTGAAATTATATTTCAGCATCTACTACATCAGTTAAGTTTATTTTTTCAATCATCCTTATTTGAAACAATAGAAATAACAGTACAATATCATTCTCAGCATTTAATGACTTAATTCCACTCAGTTGTACCTCATGTTGTTAAGTTATGTTCACTTATATCCACAAAAGTTCCCCTCAATAAAAAAATATTATTTGGAAGTACTTAAAAATAAGAACATGTTACAGCAACTTAACACATTTGAGTTAGTACTACTATTTATGAAACTTTGAGTATTCACAACTGAATATATTTAATTATTCTGGACATTCCTGTTTACAGTGTGCAATAATTTGTTCCTTGTGGAAGTATCAAAATTTCATCCAAATTTCACCCTACTAATAAACAAACAAACAAACAAACAATCCCTGGTGAAAAAAAACCCTCTTTTTTTAACAGTGCTACAGCATCAGTACCTGTGTATGTTTCTTAAGATGTAAAAGTTAAGATGACCTGTCTCTTACATTAGAAGTCATACATTAACTGACACAAAAACCAGTTTAAGTTTCACCACATGATCCCTCATGGCCTTTGCTGAGGTGTTAAATTAGTCAGAGGTGTTCAAAGTTCTTAATTATGCAAAAGGGAAAAAGCCTATGACCATAGTCTGACCACAGACTGCTGTCATTGTATCCATGAGCTGCTGTACACGAGACACACTGAAGACAATAAGGAAACCAAATTGTCTGAGGGTCTCTGTCGAGCTTTTGACTGGGTCAGATCATTCCTCTGTAAGTGAATGGTATGAACAGTAAATGAGTCTGCATTCACATTAATATTCCACTATTATTTCAAATACAGGAAGATTTCATATTTGAAAAGGATGAACAACATATTTCATCTGGATATTCTGATGTAAGCCTTATTGAGAAATTATTACAATTAAGAATCATTTTGTTAATCTGACGAGAATTTTCTTGACTAAAGGCGTAAAGTTTTGTATTTATATTCCAAACTACCAACAGCAGGGTGACATTGTGTACCTGAATACACACACGACTACAAAAACAACCAATGAATTAATGCTGTAGCTCAACAAAAAGCAAACTTGGGATAAAATAATAGCATAATATGGTAACTTTATACCTCCATAACCCTCACAATCAAATGCAAGACTGAAGAAGAAATAATCAAACTTTATTCTTTTACCTATAGGACAAAATTATAATGATAATAATGCTTCTTCTTTTTTTTTTTTTTTTTTTTTTTTATTACTGTCTCACATTCCTTGACGCTGAAAGTGTCAAGGTAACTCGGTACACCCGCTAGTGCCACGGTTCTCAAACTGGGGTCCACGGACCCCTAGGGGGACGTGGTGCATGTCCAGGGGGTACGCGAAATTATTCAAGGTTTTGTTTTATTTTATTAATTTTTTTGCTGTTTTATTTTGAAATGCGGAAGTTTTATTTTGTAGCGAGCGGAAGTAACAGCGCTGTTTGACGCTAGCTTGACTAAATTGAGACGAAGCGAGTCACAGGCTATTTTTAGCCACCCTGCAGCGAACATAGATCGATTTTTGTGTCCGCCAAGTTCCTCAAGAAGTGGTAAAAGAAATGAAAATGAAAATGACAATGACAAAAACAAACGCCCTAACCCTAAAAAGAGAAAGTACATAAATAGTTATATTGAGTTTGACAAGCTCATCCCTCTCATTAAGTCTCTGTCTGTCTGTCTGTCACACACACACACAGTTTTGTGTCTTTTGTTCCGTTTATTATTTTAAAATTATTTAAAATTGTTGTTTCTGAAGTGCTCATTTATATTATAATACCTGAAAATTTCGCTGGTTTGCACAAAAGCACTATTAAAAAAGGTTATCATTGTTTCATAATAATCATTGTTAAAGTGTTTTTTTTTTTTTATCATTTTCAGTATCGCGAGGATGAGGGGGGACATGGAAAAAGGGGTGAACCTCCAAGGGGGACCTGGGCCAAAAAAGTTTGAGAACCCCTGCGTTAGTGATCACATACATTTACAGATACATATTGTTCCTTGACTGTGAATAAATTCAGTTTAAACTATACTTTATCAGAGGTCTTTCAAAACAGATTGAAATTGATGTATTTGTCATAGCATATATCTAATAATATAATATATAAAATTATTGTAATATAATATTTATGTAATTATTATAGTATAAATACTACTGTACCTAAGTACAGTAGTATTTATACACACACAGGTTCTTAGTTGTATGGTAAAAAAAAAAAAAAGAAAGAAAGAAAGAAAATGGAGAAATTGTTCATCTCTGTTTACACATTTCAATATGATGTTGATTCCATATCCCAAATCTACTCTTTACTTTCATAGGTGGTAGAGAAACAAGAAAACATTGACATTTAAGATGCTAGAATTGCCTTGTTTTCATGGAAAATGGCTTAAATTAATTAACCAATTGTCAAAATAGTTAAGCAATTAAGAAGTAATTACTCAAGTAGTCATTCCAGCTCTATTCCGACTATAATATATTTTCAGGCTGATAGCTTGAAATGTTATAAGTATTATTAAAACATTTATTCAATTTACACAAACCTAGCAGGTCCATAGTTTGTAAGGCTGGTCAAGAGAAAAAAAAAACATTTCTAGTCGGAATGAGAAATGCACCTACTTTTAAACATTATGAAAGATATAAATAACAAGAGTTTTGTTTCTTTTTAAACATGCAAAACTATCACAGACATTTTTGAGATGGTTGTAGGTTTAGAAAAAATGCTGGTTCATTTTAGCTTCATTCGCCATGTAAGCATTTTTATTAGGAATAATCTTAGTAATAATGATAAAAACTGAAATATATATTCACAACACCAGAGCTCACTGGACTTTTCCAAGTACTCACCTTCAAAAAACATTTCCACAGGTGCAAGAAGTAAGATATGAATATGTGCGACTTAAGTACCATTTCCAAAGCTACTTATTAAACCCTGCAGACTATGTGATGTGGCTGTCATCACCTCTCTGGTCAATGCTGCTTCTAGGCTCTAGAGATGACTTGTCTGCTTTGGACAAGGTAGCTTCAGATTATCCTAACTTCATGTGACAGAAGAGGGGGCAATCTCTGGGATGAAAATCTAAATAGATGGAGCCCTGGGGGGTTTTGTTCCTAGCAACAGAACTGACTCTGAAGTGCAAAACTTTTCTTCACAGGTATCCGCAGACAACAGACCAAATCCAAGGTGATTGTTTTATATTATAAAGCGAAGTGCTAATAATAATATAATTTTCCTCTTCTTATGTAGTATTTGACAAGTCTTTTGCTTCTTATGATAATATCACATGTACAGGTAAGGCTGCAAAAGGGTGATTCCCAAATGACATTTTCTCTTGCGATTTCACATTCAATCAGTTCACTTGACAAAAATAGGACAGGCTCCACTCCAGTATGATCCCTTTTCAGTAATAATAAAAAAGGGCCAGAATTCAGAAGGGAAATTACAGTTTGACAGTGAAAAAGATAGCGTTGTCTGAGCAAATCTCATGTTTCACTCAAAAGCCTTTTCCTTGTGCCCCCTGTCTTGTGCAAGCTTGAAGATCTGACAGTAGCAATTTAGTAGAGAAGAGCCATGCTTAAACCGACTGCTTTGTTTGTGTTAGCCGATTACTTTGAGAAATAGTGAAAAGGACAATCTAGCAAGCAACCTCTTGAACGTGACAAACAGGAGGAGAATTGAAAGTGTCGATATGTGTTGATAAAATAGTGTGAGACAAGAAAGCAAAGTACGTTCATGACTGTTCAGGAGTCAACAGGGAACATGGGAGATATAAAAAGAAGAAGTGTTGCCTGTCTCAGAAGGTGCTTTTATAGTATCATCAGCGTATCACTGATTATCATGCTAAACAGAAGGTGTTGCGGTACTGTAACAATTACTCCCTTTGGGTGTCGGTGCATATTTTCAGGAATGGTAAAGTGATGAGAAAGAGCCAGTGCATTTTACTGCCAGGGTTTTAGCTTCGGCAAAGAGGATGATCTCAGTGAACTACTCACTTCATTGTTCAAGGACAAAAAAAAATTTTTAAAATCCAGGGCTGAGACACTTTGGAAGTTATAGTCTGAGACTAATTAGTCGACCATGTTGGGCAGCTTTAACACTAACTTCTTACAATGAGCCCTCTTGAGAATATTCTCTGACACGCTGTAATGGTCTTAAATGTCAATTATAAAATGGAGACTAAATAACTTTACAGAAACTACTAAATTACTAACAGCTTCTTTTGCCAAGAAATCAATGCAAATACTGCTTATGGTTATGGCTCTGATAAACAACACATATTAGTAAGTGTTTGAATGAGTCTCGACCAATGATTCAAATGTTCATGTCTGGTACAATATCATGCCTGTGGGCTAAACCTAGATGTAGTTATGATTATATTGAGTTCTGTAAGAGTGCCCAGTTCTTATTCATGTAGAGGTTAACAGAGCATGAGAATAAATGTCAGGTCTGAGGGGCTGATGCAGTCTGAATTAGCGACACTGAGTCATCACATAATAGCCTTTTACTACAAGGGGGTGGGGGGCTGCACTGTCGTATCACCAGCAGAACTGTGCAAATGCCAAAAAAATGAAGCATTGTTTGTATGCTAATCCCAAGTGTGACACTAATTGTGCTGTTCTTTCTGTGTTGGGGTATTTGTCACACTTTTTTTTTTAGCAGAAAACTTAACTGTTGTGCAGAAGTAGAATAACACTAGTTTTACTAATAAAAGTACATGTTAACCTGAGGATGATGTTCTTATCAATAACAATAACATAGCTCATATGTGCCTTATGTAGATGTCTTCTCTCTTCTTTCTTATTTTTTTAGATTGTATATAATTTTTTGTTTTAGTTTTTAGCTTGTATATATATATTTTTTAATATATTTAAATATGTATATATACTTTTTCTTTTTATTTCTTTGGAAAGAGGGTTTGAGAGAAATGCCATTTCAGGTATCTGTATGGGTACACATGTAGTAGAACTGACAAATAAAGCAAACTTTGAATGAGAATAATTAGGTCAACAACAAAAAACTAAATTCTTTTAAAAATTGTTATACAACAGTTCTGGACAAAGTAAAAAAAAAAAAAATTAAAAAAAAGACAATCTGAGTATTTACCATTTCTCTACCCATAACCCACTGCTGTATGTTCCACTGAGAACATTGAAGCTGTCAGATTCACACTGGCAATACAATCAAGTGTGACAAACTAATTCACTCCTTCGCATCAAGTTGTATAGATTATTGTTGTACAGGTTTCTCTGTCTAACAATCAAAAGCCTTTTTCAGGTACTTTAATGAAGTTAAACCCTGTTTATATCTTAAATGACTTTTACTCACAGTCTTCTGAAATAGTTTATTGATTAAGAGTACAACAATGTACGAGTATGAATGATGAATATTTGTGCAAAGGTGCATTTCTTTCTAATATCATTTACAGGCCTTTGTTGAGTATATACATGTATATATATATATATATATATATATATATATATATATATATATATATATATATATATATATATATATATATATAACTGAATACTGAAGTGTTTCCTGTTACTATCTGTCTTTTGAGGGACACTTAAGTGCAGCATTTCTTTGTAAAATCTAGAGACTCAGTCGCTTTTCAAAGTTATGCATTATGCCACAATAACCGTGCTTTAGTTCTTCAAACAAAATTAAAGATACTGCTTCTATGAAACTGGTTTCATTTTGGTATCTGGCACTTAGACCCAATAATAAAAGAGAAATTTAGACATAGATTTGTCGCCAGTATATACCTAATGATGACCTTACGTGAATGCAATAAATAAATAAATAACATTTATAAAATGCTGGAGACAAAAATAGGTGCTAAATTGAGACATGAAAAGCTACTTAAGTGCATTTTAGCTTGAAAATATGACTTGAAATATCAAATTGGATTTATATAGCACAAAATTATAACATAAGTTATCTTGTGATATTTTACATATAGAGTCAAACCAGACCCTTGTTTACAGAAACCCAACAGAATCAAACACTTGTGACTGGTGACAGTGGTGAGGAAAAACATATAAATATAAATGGTCTTATATACTGTTATAAATAGAGACACTGTTTTAAATTTGATGATCCTAGTGCTTTTTCTAATCCAGACGTGTAGGTTTTCATTAATCAGCAGTCTTATTTCAGGTTTCGTACATAACCTTTTATATCCACATGCACATTTAAACACAAATAAATCACAAGTGATTCTTGCAACAGTGGTCATTTTTGTGAAACACTCTACCTTGCGTAATTAGCTTGATTTCCAAAAATTACCTGTAAGAGAATTAAAAGATATTTCAAAATACAGATGCTTGTATAAAGAAATAATATAAAAATGCATTTTATCTGAAAAATATTTCCTCTTTTATCTCAGTAAACCTCAGTTGGTAGAGCAGGCCATCCAAGGACTGATGGGCCGGCAGTTTGAATCCTGTCCATGTGTCGACATGTCCTTGGGCAAGACACTGAACCGTATATTGGTCCCAGTAGATATAGCAGCAGCTGTTTACTGGTATATGAGTGTGTGAATGTGAGGCTATGTAAAACACTTTGAAGGTGGAAAAACATTATAAGTGTAATCCATTTACAGTTTATTTTTAAAATAGGCCCAAAGTGCTTCCAAACTTACTTCACATCATTAATCTACATCTGATTTAAAATTTTAGCCCCTCTCTCCTGTTTTTAGTTTCATAGAAGTGTCATTACAAGTAAAAGAAAAATGCTGCTAACTTTTATAATTTCTTATGAAGCAAGGTTGCTAACAGATTAATTAGACAACCAACCCATGTTTATAATGTGTATTTTACTTTTTTAGTTTATAAATTCTCCATCGTAAAACAGTTCCCCCGCTGGTTTGATTTGTGAAATGTTTCACTGATGAAGACATTTTCAGTGGTGGTGGTCTTTCAATGAAATATTTGTCTTGTGAATTTCTAGTTTAATCATAAAGACCAGCTCACATTTCATCTATTCACACTATTCCCTGTTGAGAAGTTTCACAAGCAATTATCCACACAGCTCTACTCCTTTACGTACCCTCTTTCACCCTCACATTTCTGTGGCAAATGTTCGTTCATTTGTGTTTTGATGGCCCACTTTCTACTGAAATCACTGTTAACATAATGGTTTCTATATGGACTCATTACAAATGCATGACATTATGCTGTAATCCTGTCATGCTTGAATCCATTCCTTACGTAAAGTAAATGCTAATAGATTAATACAAACACCACATTTTCATATACACATATTCTCTGCACTTATCTATGATTGTCACTATTATGAATCTGTTAACTTGTGCCAAATACCCACTATGACTTTAGTTATATGTTCACTATTTACTTATTTTATTTTTTATCTACTATATGTATTATTCATAATGGCATCAGTCTTGACATGGTGACGACTTTATCAAGAGTCATCCTGTCCCTTTAACGTCCAGTTTCAATGATTGATGATTTAAAACAATCTAAGTGAAGCATGGTATTGACTTGTGAGATATCCTGTCACTACTCATTGCATCCACTGTCTTGCTCAGCTGCCTTGGGCTACATATAAGTTAATAGCCCCTTTCCTAGCACTGCCACTGAGCCATTATAATGACAGCAAATGTCCGACCGCATGCTGATCAAATTGGCTGCACACCTTAGGGTGATAAGCCACTTTGGTCTGCGTATTTAAAGTACAGTGAAAACCATATAAAAAAAAAAAACTATAATTCAGATTAATCCTGCATTTTTATTTGCATGTATCAACAGATTATTTTGAGACATATGCTGTTAAATTAAGTTGTTTTCCCTCTGAAACTGTCTTGATCTCATCTGCTTTTGTCCTCCTCAGCTAATAAGTGTGATAATTACTTAGTGGCAATGGGAGAGGAAGCATGGAGGTTTTAATAAGATAAAGACATTTAACATAATTTAATGTACTCTAATACATATGTATGTTATTGTCAGCCCTGTGATGGCTGTAGTGCCTTTTTTTAAAGAGTTAAAGTCATATAAAGTTTTTTTACATTTCTTTTCTGTGTGCATTAACTAAGTATTTTTATGATGTACATTAAAACCAGAGGTGGAAAGAAACTCAGTAAAAGTACTTCATTACTTTACTTAAGTAGATTTTTTTTTTAGGTATCTGTACTTTACTTGATTATTTATTTTTCTGGCAACTTTTTTTTTTTACTTTTACTCCATACATTTTTACATAAATATCTGTACTTTATACTCCTTAAACATTCTCAGAATATTCTCTTTACTATTTCAAACTAGACTGAATGTTAAAATGATAAAACACTAACACTTCAGACAGAAAATCAGAATGAAATTGTGACTTTCTATATCACAATTGTGACATCTTATATCAATTTTGCCATTTTATCTAATAATTTCTGCTCTTGTCTTATAATTATGGATTTCTTATCTCATAATTCATTTTTATTTATATCACAATTTTGACTTTTTAACATAATTATGCATTTTTATCTCATATTTCTGACTTTTAAAAACTCATAATGATGACTTACATAAAATGGCAGAATGAAATAATGTTAAGAGTAAAATGTAACTAATAGCCAAGTTAAAAAGGTAGGTTTTCAGTTTACCCTTAAAAATATGAACACTCGCAGCGGACCTCAGATCCTGAGGTCGACTGTTCCATAGTTTGGGGTCATAAAAACTGAATGAGGTCTCACCATGTGTTTTGGTGTGAACTCTTGGGATGATCAAAAGCTTGTTACCCAAGGACCTAGGGGTCTGAGGTCTGTCTGTCTGTCTGTCTGTCTGTCTGTCTGTCTGTCTGTCTATCTATCTATCTATCTATCTATCTATCTATCTATCTATCTATCTATCTATCTATCTAT